>PVIJ01008789.1:0-14349 GCA_004024925.1 Scalopus aquaticus
GAGTGGCGAGAAGGCTCACCAGAGAGAGTGGGGAGCAGAACAGGCAGATCAGAAATACACTGCTGAGGGGAGCAGCGGGCGAGGCAGGAGAGGTCTGCTGCACCATGTGGGATTCTCCCCGGCTGGGCGTCGAACTCGCGTCACCGCTGCCAACAGCTCCACAGCGCAGCGCTTAACCGCTGCGCCACCAGGGAGGCCCCTATTTCTGGATTTTTTTACACTTTTTCTTTCTATACTAAAGAACACATTTTGCCATTGTATAGTCTCACTAGTTATTTATCGTTCATACTGTTGACTAGAACCTATATATAGCTCTATTTACTACACTGGAGTCATCCTCGTGGCTAAGTTATCACCATGAGATATACATATATACATACATACGTGTGTGTGTGTGTGTGTGTGTGTGTGTGTATGATTCCTATCTAGCCCACACAAGAAGGCCATCAGAAAATAGAATAATTTTTGAAAACACCATTTTATTGTGTTGCTTCCAAATTGAAAGGGGTCTTGGAATCACCATATTTTCAGAGTAATTGCCATGTATATAATACCCTGATTTTAGGAAGCCCAAAATATGTCTTAGCCATAACCCAAGATAGGCACATAGAAACAGCTGAGTGCATGTCTGATTTGATTTTACTGCTTTGTTGCTTTATTTTGAAATAGCATGTCTTTACTAGGGGTCATTTCATATCATATATATTACAAGCAAACACTACAATCTTGAAAGTTATTTGAGTATGATTTTACATCAATTCATATTTACTACAATGCCCCTTGTGAATTTAAGAGGGAAAAGTCTGCGTTTGTAACTGGAAAAATACAAAGATGGCCATTTGTAGCTCCTACAGGAAGTAGGTGAAATGATTTCATTTCTTTCTGGGCTTCCTGAAGTATTTTCCAGCTTACAATAAATTACACATGGATCTCTAGCCCCAGGAGCCTAGTTTTCTAAGTTTGTTTTTAAACATGGCAGGGGTTTGCAGACAGCTGCCACTGGAAACATCTATGGCTTTATCCCCTTCGGTGAATAGCTGAGTACATTAAGACGTAGAAGCACTTTCCCAAGGGTTGCAGCCAAGTCAAAGGAGATTAGGACAAGACTCAACTCATGCACATAAGAGGTAGCACAAGTTAAAAATAGAAATTAATCTGCAAGAAGCTAAATTAAGAAACATGGATAAACAAGTCAATGTGGGTTAGAGAGAAAAACTAAGATGTACCAGGTGAAAGACCTGGCCCTGAGTTTTATTCTAGAGTCAAGGTTAAGACTACGTTCTTTATAACTCAAGTTTCAATTCTGCTGTTTGCCAGCCCTGTGATCTTTGCATTTTACATAACCACTCTGGACTTCAGTTTTCACATCTGTAAAGTGAAGATAACACTATACCTCCTTTAAAAGATTTCTGTAAGGGTTATATGTATTCCTTGCCATTTTGCCTTGTGCACAAGTGTCAATTAAGTAATGTGGACAGAAGGAAAGCAGCTGACTATTGATAATTTCTGACTCACGAAAGCAACAATTATGCTCAAATGTCTTTAAGTTAGTAACTTCAGAGCTGGTTTTAAATCAAACTTGAGTTTCCACACACAATATCATTCATTTTAATTTAACTACATACATAACATTATGCTAGGCACCGTGGGCTCTAAGAAGGGAGAAGGTATGGTTTTATCTTTCAAAGAACACTAAATATAAGAGGTGGGAAAGGAAAATCACCCAGGAATAAAAGGGACTGTAAGAAGTACCATATGTTGCTAAAAGAATTCTTTAATATCAGAGTCAGAGTGAGAATGATTCTTTGGTTGACGTGATCAGCAAAATCCTCCAAAAGGAGACGATATTTACAATGAGTTTTGAAGAATCAGTAGGATTTTGAGAGATGAAAATGGTGGGAGATTGCTGATTAAAGAAATGAATAGAAAGTAATAGGGTCAGAAACAAGAGACGAAGGGGGCTGGGTATATACATTCATTTGATGTTTATTCATTCAGATGATAAACATTGGGTGTTTAGGGATCAGAGGATTATTGAGCTCTGCTGGAATACAGAACATGTGTGGGCAAGACAGGAATATCTCAATGAAGAGGTAGGTTGGAGTCCAAGCATAGAGAGCATATGAATACCATGTTCTGATTGTAAAAGGATCTTTATGAATAAAAGAGTAGTCAGGAAAGAATAGAGTTCTGGGGCCTCCCTGGTGGCGCAGCGGTTAAGCGCTGCGCTGTGGAGCTGTTGGCAGCAGCGACGCGAGTTCGACGCCCGGCCAGGGAGAATCCCACACGGCGCAGCAGACCTCTCCTGCCTCACCCGCTGCTCCCCTCAGCAGTGTATTTCTGATCTGCCTGTTCTGCTCCCCACTGTCTCTGGTGGACCCTCTCGCCGCCCCACGCCTCTGGCCTGTACCCCAGCTTGTATGTATAAATAAATAAATCTTAAAAAAAAAAAAAGAATGGCGTTCTGCCTTTAAGATGATTACCCAATTGTTTGGAGATTCTTAGGGGAGTCCAGTGAAAGGTGATGAAAGCCTGGATTTAAGGGTGACAGTAGGAACGCTCTGGAGGAAAGTGGACAAGATTGATCATTGGTCGAACAAGGACATAACCCCCAAAAAGTTTGCTCCTTATCTCTGTGGTTTAAAAAACGATGAGTTATTATAAAATTTGCAGGTCAGGAAGAAGCTGATGGGGGGGGGGGCGGTTAGAGAAACAGAATAATGATGCTAATATGTAATGGACATAATCATTGAGTTGTTCATGGGAAAACCTGAAGAAGACTTGGGATGAATGAAATGACCAAAAAGTAGACAAGTACAAGGACAGAACATTCAGTAATGCCTACATCTAAGGTGTGGAAATAAAGAAGAGAAATCAGTAGAGAAGTAGTTAGAGACATCAGCAGGAAACCTGAAAAGCGCAGAGTCACACGTAGAAGGTACAATGAGAGACTGAGGATGAAAATGAATGAAACACAGGCATGAAATTTAGTGATAAAGTCACTGGTAACCTTCAAGAAATAATTTTAGAAGAGAGGAAAGGTCAAAGGGCAGATTGCAAAGAATAATAGGTTAATAGATGAACATAAGATTTAAAATGATGCCTGGAAGAGATTTGTTTTATGAAATTTGGCAGTGCATCCCAAATGGAGTTATAATAAAAACTCATGGCTAATTTTATCTGCAATAATGAGCCTTTTAATGTATTAACTACTTGCATCCTTTTTGTTCAAAGTGCTTAAATTCACATTAACTAATTTCAGCCTCACAACTACCTTATAAGGCTAGGAGGTCAGGTACTAGCTTCTTTATTTATAAAATGCAATAAAGAAATCAACAAAACTAAGCAACTATGTCAGGACAAACAGCTAATAAACAACAGGTTCAGGAAAAGAACCCAGGTCTTCTGTCTTCTAGTCCAGCACTATTTCCACTGCTTCCAACCAAATGCACAGCGATCTCTTGCCAAGGTGTCTCATGTTACTTGGCAATGAAAGTTTATTAACCACATATAAGGTCCATATGAAATGAAAAGCACATGGCATATCAGAGACAAGGTATGTTTCTCTTTTTCCAGCACATAGGAGATATGAGAATTAACTTAAATTTGAGTTTCTTAGCCAGATGCATAGATGCAAAGAGGTAGGGATTTGAGGTTATCTGTCTCTCATCTTTTCCTCTTGAGTAGCCAGTCAGGGAATGCTATCATTTTCTCAGTGTCTTGATTTGCCTGCTGACTTTTCTATCATTGCACATCCAAAAAGCTTATAATAAGCCCAGCTTCCTGATTCCAACAAAATCCTATTACTTTGGAATAATCTATCTTGGAATCCTCACTGTTTTCTTTAAAGACTACCAGACCCTAGAGACATATTGTTGGCAGTGACAATAAAAGTTGTTGGATATTCAGTGCCAGGAGGAGTGTGATGGCTGTGGAGCATACCAGAGTGATTTACTCAAGAAAAGAGACCACTTCACTTTTCTTCCATTCCCACCATGGACTTTCCCTCTCCTCTGCTTGCTAATCCTTGAATAGCCATGATTCCTATTTAATGCACATTTTAAAAAACTGCCAAAAGGGCCAAAATGTTCCATGGATATCATAGCTTTCTTCTTGATAGGTTGACTCAGAGAAAAAACAGAATCCCTCAAGTAAAGCAAAGACATCATACACTAGAGTCTTCTGTTAACTCCTTGGTTATGGGACTGAGATGGTGTTACATACATACAACCTCGATATACCTGAATTTGGTCCCTGATGCTACAGGAGGCCATTCACTCACAGCAGATTATGAATTGTTTTTTGTATGGATCCTGAAATTGTGCTCCTGTTTTCTTGAACAGTCAAAATTTGAGAATTTTTGGAGGGAATGGTTACCTACTAGGCCAGGAGAGCACTTAGTTCAGTGTTGAAAGAAGATTACTGGGTAAGACTTCTGGACAGTGGGGTTCCTTTGCTTCTCTATTCATTCCCGGTCATTCGGCTTAATGTTTCTGAAAGACATGGACCCTGGAGAAGTATGGTATTTTGGAGATATATATATATATATATATACACATATACATACATACATACATACACACACACATACACACTTATATGTATATATAATTTATTATTCCAGAACATGTATTTATTTATTCCAGAACATGTATTCTGACCTCACTGCTTACCAGTTCACCTCCTCCTGGCAACCATATGTGAGCCTCATGAATCCTACCCTCCTTTAACCTTTTTCTTCTAAGACTAACAAGCCAAGCTTAAGAAGCCTGTTCCATAAAAATCTCCTTCCATATCACAACCCTTTCCTGCTAGTCCTTCACTGACAGTACAGGAGCTAAACTACTGTATTAATTTTGTAGACACTAATATTTATATACTATATCTTAAGTCTGAACACTCTAAATAATTACAAATCACTTAGCCTCATTTCCCCATGAAGCAGCTATTATTCCCATTGAGCTGGCAGAGAAATCAAGATCGACTGAAATAAGATATCTTGCTAAAGATTACAGAAGTAGCAGTGGAGAAGTCAGGATTCATACCCAAGCAGTCTAGTACACAGCCTTGTATACTTAAACACTGTGCTCTTTTGTCAAAAGTAAAACTAGGGTTTGGGCAGGGATGCTGTGGTTGTCCAGTCTGAAGACCGCTCACAAAAATTCGGGGGGCTGAAATCACCGACCTCTAGAGGAGGCAGCAGCCACTGAATCAATCAGATCTGAATTGGATTCTGTCTGTTTTTACTAGCTTAACAACGAAAATACTATAGCGTGCTTAGCACAGTATTTGGCACAGAATAAGTGCTCAAAAAATTAAACTGTTTTACTGTTATGTGCTATGATGTCCAATGATAATGCATTTCTGATTTTCCTTTTTGCTTCTGCATAAGCAATGCTGTAAATCACCTAGGTAGTCCTCTGGAGGGCACAATCACTTTGAGGCATTAGAGATAGTTCCCTTTCTCAAATGAAGTGGCAAAAAGCATCTCCCTGGAGACTCTCAGGGTCGACGCTATTAGAGAGTGATGAGAAAGAGATGTTAGGAAATGAAGTTTCCTCAAGGAGGTTGAGTCCCTTGGGGACATTTAGGATTGCCACCCTGAGGAGAGGAGGCTGCTATCTATACATTTATTAAAAAGTAACAGATTAAAATCTTTTTATTGTTATTATCAATAGTAAAGACAAAAGTTTCTCTGCTCCTAGAGGGAAAGGAAACTGGAATCCAAACAGGTTCAAGAGCCTAACTACATGGAGGCTTTGAACAGAATGAAACAGTGTGACTGAGCCAAAGTGAACAAAGGGCACGCTTGAAAAATTAGGCACTGAGGGCACAGGATCAGCTCTCAAAGAAGCCAGGATCTGGCTTATCAAGCTGGCATCATTAGCCACACATCAGGACCAGTTGTAAACAGCATCCCCGTGTGGCAGTGATAAGAAATGATAAGAGGGTGCCCTTTTGAGCAGATCAGAATAATGTGGTGTATATACACAATGTAATACTACTCAGCTATTCAAAAAGAAAAAAGATCAACTCTTACCAACACAGTGTGTTCATGGAAGCAACTGGTGGAGATTATGCTAAGTGAAATGAGTCAGATGAGTCAGAGGAGAAAGACAAACACCGAGGTAGTTTCTCTTCTATGTGGAATATAGAGAAACAAAACAAAGGGTCAGGCAAAGCCAAACCGACAGCAAACCTTAGAAATCTTGACTGTGAAGCTGAGGCTACAATGGGGAGGGGGACAAAGAGGGGAATGAGCACAATGGACTATGGTGGAGGGCTGAGACACCGTGGTGTTGGGTGTGGCATGGCATTATGCATGTCAGGTGTGATCCTCTGCCTCTGATTCACCTACAATGCTCTAAGCCAGTATTACCTCAAAGGAAGTAGATAAATAAATAAATGGCAATTTTTTTAATAATTAAAAAAAGTGTCCCCTCTTTCGTGTAGAAGTCTCAATGACCTTCACGTTCTTCTGTGCTACTAGAATCTAATTGGTGGTTCTTGGAAACTTTAAAAGATGGTGATCTCAATGAAAGAAATGCAAAGCTTCATGTTATTCTCACGCATAGAACTTAACCAGAATTTAGTTGCAAAATAGAAAAAATGAGGCTATATTTCATCATAGGTTGAAGGAGTAGTTATTATTGTTTCTTATTGCTGTTATTATTGATAAAGATGATGATGATAACAATAATGGCTCTCTCAGAAGAGAAAACAGCCAGGCTAAGAAGATGAAACTTTACATTTTCAGGCCACCAGGGAAAGGGCTTTGTGGAAGGGAAAGACAGTAAGTTCATAGAGAGAAAACTATGGAAGAAAGTTTGAAAAGGAAATGGGAAATAGACCAAATAAAGGACCCAGAGTAGAGAAAAGATTGTGTTCAAAGTCCAGGGATTAGTGATGGAAGCTTGGATAGAGCATTGACATTAAGTTCAGAAAGGTGAGTACACTTCACTCTCTGAGTACAGATAATTAGATTTATGAATGGAGTGAACTGAGTTCTTCCCATTACCCAATGTCTGTGGAGAGGTGTTTGTTTTTGTTTTTAAAGTCAACTAGCCAATAAGTTTACCAATGTTTCACAATGGAGAAAAATGTATGGTTCAGGACCTTTGAAAATAAACATTGTAATATCAGAGAAACTTGAATTTCTAACAGTATGACTATTGCATTTAATCCCTATAGTTATATCCCAGGGTAGCAAATCTCTTTATTCAAAATAATCCAAAATAAAACTGCATTATCCATTAGGGCATAGAACCAAAGTGTCACTTCCTTATGCAAGAAGGTACAAAATAGCAAAAATGGAGAATAGCTAGTTAAGAGCCATTGTTCAGGAAAAATCAGAAGAGATAAAGGTTTTATCTTTTGGACCATGCTGAAACAGCCTCAGAGTCCCCGCTTTCCCAGGTCCAGGCTCTGAACTAAGTGCTTGAATGTGAGCTGCCCAGACAGCATCAAGTAGACAGATCAAAAGTTTCAGTGGCCCACAATTAGTTTAGAAACTCAACAAATATATATGTCAAACATCTGACCACCCATGTCTTTTTTCGCCTGTGCTTATTCTAATTATAGTTGGGAGCGGAAGCAGAAAAAGAAATGAAGTGTCATAGAAATGTCTGATTTACAGGATGTAAGTGAAACCCTTTACAACAGCGTTGGTATTAAAACAAGGGTCGAATATGTTCCATAAATCCTGTATTGCAAACCTTACGCATCAGTGGAATGCTTTCTAAACTTCTTTCCCTTTTCTGACCAACTTCACCCTTGCTTCCTGCCCCCACACCCACAGCACAGATCACATTAGACATTTCATTCAACACTTCAGTTCATCTTTGGGGACAAGGTGAGAAAGGCACCAACATCTTTCTGAAATCCAACAATTCTAATAACTTGGAACAATTTTCTCAAGAATAATGACATTGAACGTTGTAATTTCTATGTGAAGGCTCTCTGAATGGTAGTTATTCTGGACGAACAGAATATTTCTCAGAATACAATCATGAAGAAAAACAAGGTTTACTTTCTGTGACTTTTAAATCCACGATCACTTCAAAACTGGAGACATAATAAACTCTGCATGACATTGCTGGGAATTTGGTGTCTCCTGGATTCAGCAATTACAAACTGTGCAACTTACTCTCTGAGTGTCAGTTTCTTTGTCTGCAAAATGGGGAGTATAGCAGATCTATGTCATAGCTCTGGGATTCAAGTAAAACCTTCAGCACAGTGACATACACTAAATAGTAAATGTTAATCACTATCATTATCATAATTATTAATTATTATTTCTATTGCTCAGAAACAAACTGGTAACAATAGAGGAAAAGTTACTGGGGTTTCACCAAGATACAATTAAATATCATGGGCCCTTTTACCCAAAATGGATTGATATCTCCACATACTGCTTTAAAGTCATTTTAGCTTCACAGATAATCATGGCTCTTTCCCTCCCTCCTTTTCCTTCAGATTGGTTTGAAGTTGAACCTGAACTCTATGAAGAGGATTGAACTCTATGAAGAGGACTGACAAAGTCTAAGACACCGTCTGACAGGGATCCATAGTTAGAGGGTGAAAGGCATGGTATATGGACGCAAATCCTGTTTTTGCCACTTGGACAAGTTCTTCAGGTATTCTAAATCCTAACTTCCTCCTCTCTGAAGCAGGAAAAAATTATTCACCTATCAGGTTCTTGTGAGTATTATATTGAATAAAAAAATAAACGTAAAACAAATGCTAAACAATCTCCTAGGAAGGAAACGATGCAATGTGTTTTCCTTCCCAGGATGTCCCAAAAGGACACATCTCTTAAACTCATAGAATCCCTTCTTATGAGCCCAGGAAGACTGGCTGACTCCTATCAGGCCCAATGATATCTACAGATGAGGGGTCAGAGGGTCTACAGCTCCACTGGAAGGAGACAACTGAAAGCTTCACATTTGGAACTCTCTGGACTCTCAATTGTGAGAAGCAAAGGTAGTTTTGGGGACTCCCAAACTTTGCAGTGGCCATATTACAAGTTTTCATTTACTATGGTGGACAAAAGCTATGATGGCAGCTTTTGCTTATTTATTTGTCTAACAATAGAGACTGGGCCCTTTTTACTATTGTGTCCCTAGAATGTAATCCTGGCAAAATGTAGGTACTCATATGTTGTTGGAGTGAATTCAATGGACAATATCCTCATATTGATACGATACTGTTAGTGTGCAACCAAGGGCTATCCCAAGACCTCCAAACTTGCATGTTCCAAAGGTCATCTGTGCACACAAAGACAAAGCATACTCGTAGTATAAAAGAACTGTAATAGGTTTAGTATACATAAAGAGAGAGAAAAGGAAGGATTATAGTTTCTCAAAAGAACTCCCAGTTACCCTTGTTTTGTGGGTAAATGTCCAGCCACACAGGATTGACCTGAAGCAGGACTGCTGAAGCCTGAAATCTAAGTCTAAGGCACCTTCTGACAGGGATCCATAGAGAGTGAAAGAGGCCAGATAAATCTGGGATAAAGGGAGCAAAATCAAAGTATAAATCAAGGTAAAGGTTGCCACTGTCAGCCTCCCTGTGTGTCTCTCACCCACATATCTCCTCCAAGTGTCTTTCCTTCAAGTGCCCCAAGTTCCTGGTGCAAATCTAAAGCCGGGAAGCTAATGTTCCCTTCTTCTCCATGTGTCTCCCAGAGCCTGCCTACCTTCCATGTTATTGATAGTTCCACTTGGCTACTCAGTTCCAGCCCCTAGTTCCTATTAGCTAGTCCAAGGCAACTGCATGTGAGTGGGGGTGGGAAAACATGGTATCTCCCTGCCGTGGCCAGCCCGCACCGATGAAGTTCTCAGCTATTACAAAGACTTGGAGTCTAAATGAATTTGCAACAGGGGGAGGCTGGGGAGAGTGCCATCAAGAGCAGCTCTGCTTTTCACTCTTCCAGCCCATGCTTTTATTAAAGATAAGAACAAAGGAACAAGCAAACAGCACACAATTGTTCATGCTTATATAAATTAATAAGTTACTGCTGAAAACAAGTTTCTCTAGTTAGCAGGGAACATGTACACAAGCCATTACGTTCTCAGAGAACAGCAGTCAGTTTTGGGAAGAAGTTCTGTTTGCAGGACTTCTAACATCCTGGAACTCCGTGTGCAGAGTAGCCAGGTAAAAACTATGACTCTGGCTCTCCTTAGGGCAATTGACTCCAACTCCTCCCCCTTTTTATGGAGATGCCTCTATTACAATAACCACATCCTTGTTCCCTAGGACTGTTTTTATTATAGCATGAATTAATTAAACTGAGGTTAATAGTACCTGGTGGACATGTGATAAAACCAAACAACTAATACAGAGATCTTTATGATTCGATCTAATAATAAAATTTAGACCATAGAGGAGTGAAAGATTATTCTTTAGGTAAGCGTCTTATCACTATTTTGTTCCCAACTGACCTTCTAATAAAAATTACACGACATGAGGGCTTATTTTCTTGCATAAATCAGGAGGGCAAGAAAAAGGATTGATCTAGAAGTTCCTGAAAACAGTTGACTGTAGAAAAATACAAGCATCTGACCAAAACACCTGGTCGAATAGAAATTACCACAAGTCTGGATAGAAATACTTTGTTGTTCTACATGGGAATGAAAATACTTGAGAACTTTAATTGGGTTTACTAGGAACAACACAACAGGTAAGTTCTTTAATCTCTCTAAACTACCTGCATCATCACAAAGATGTTGCAGAGATCAAAGGAGGTAATCAATTGTATTTTGGAAATACCAAAGCACATGTATACTATTGCTCTTCCAGTACAAATAGAAGACTACAGATATGTCCCACCTAGACACTTACTTAATGACAGTCTAAAGTGTTACAAAATTTCACCAAGGTCTAGCAGGTTGCAGGTCACAACACTGATATAATGGCAGCAGCTATTTTTTTTTTTTTGAGTACTTAATATATGCTAGGTACTGAGAAAATCCATTTAAGATGATCTTATCCATACAGTTCATCTTATCCATACAGTTAAGCAAAATACATATATTGTTATTCCCGTTTTATAAATGAGGAGCCTGAAGCTCAGGAATATGAAGTAATTTGTCCAAGGTCACATAGTTTGTAAATAGAATTGCTGAGATTCTAGTCCAGATATTTGTCTCTGTACTACCTAAGTACTTAATATTATGCAGTCCTAACCCTCTGTGAAAGGACTAGGAGGGAGAGTGTGTGATATGTTTTTGACCAGTGTGTACTATGATTAGGGATTTAGTGATCCCTCTCGCTAATACTCACAGAGCTAGATGAGCTGAGGAAAGATGGTATATGTGTAGTTTAATGTGGCATTATAGGGGAGCAAATGTTTGCTACCCCAAAATATGTCTTCTTGACAAAAGACTTATTTCATGAGAAGGGCTCTAAAGATTGGGTGGAGGTTGCTTTTGAGAAGGACATTTACATATAAACTTGTTATCTATAAGGACATCTCTTTCACTGTACTGGAAGACCTAATCTTCTTTTGTCTTTTCAATGAAGAAGAAAGAATTTACATCTGCATACCTTTGTTTACTGTGCCTTCCAAGTAAATCCCCTAACTGATCTTCCTTTAAGACACCTTCTGAGATTTTCTGAGTCATATTAAAATTTTTCCATGTATATAAAAGGCAAGCAGGTTATTATTAAACTTCTTTTGGTTTTTCTCATCTCTACCTGATGATTTTTTTTATTATTATTTGCCAGTCTAAAACAATCCAGAGGGGTATGAAATGATTTCCTTTATGCCCCCAAAGGAATGTATCACCTGTCACTAACCTTAGTAAATATCACAACCCTCATTTCTGACTGGATTCCAAAGACCAGATAAGATTGTGCATTGGAACCTTGAAATTTAAGTCTATTTTATAATCCACTTGAACAGGGCGCTGAGACGAAATTAATTCATGACAACTTGTTCTCAAACTGTGAAATTTTGGGAACACTTCCAGTATTCATTAGCTCTCAGATTCACACATCCACCTGTGTGTTGAAGATCTGTTTTATCAGTTCCTAGAGCAAGAGAATAAAATATAGAGAGAAACTGACTTTGTCTCATTTTCTTTTAATTTGTAATTTTTAAATGTCAGTAGACTAAGAATAGTGGTCAGGAGTTCTTTGCCTGAATCTCTCTCCCATTAAAACTTTAGTCTTTTTTATGTCCATTTGATCTTTATGCTCTGGATTTCTCTCAATGAGAATCTTATTTTACCAGAATTATGTATAGAGTTGCTTTGTTAGAAAAGGGGCTCTTCATTATGACCTAAGACAGGTTTTTTGGAAAATAAATTCTAAAACCAACCTTATTTAACCTTATTTTAAGGCTCTACTTTAGCCTGAACACCCTTGAGCTGAACACTACATCAAAACTAAATGAATTTCTGATATTCAGCAGAAAAAATTTCACTAGCAAGAAAATGGCTATCATCTAGGTAGCAAATTCACAGATCTTTTCTCAGGTAGCAAAGTTTAGCATTTCCCAAAGCAATTGGTTATGCTCCACTTAAAATTATCTTTTAATTCTTCCCCCTACAATGCTCACTTCATCATACACTAGGCCTATTTCTTACCTATAATTTAATGACAACCTAACCCAGCTGGATTAGCATCTCCTTCAGGCAGGTAATATAATTTACAGATTTCTTAAGCAAAGTATGTAATATGCATATAGTTCCCCTTTCACCTCCCAACCATAAAATCATACTGATGTATTTGAAATTTCACAATCTTAGTAATTTAAAAGTATTCTATTACTTTGATTTTCTGCTAATTTGTGCTGTGGGGGAACAAAGCAAAACAGATGTCCTTTATTTCATTTTCTTGTCTATCTGATAGAAAGAGATTTTAGCAACAGCGACATAACAAAGGAATACTAAAAAAAAATTCTGGAGAAGAAAATAAATTGAATAAATACTGTATTCAAAGGGGAGGATGGTGACAATGACCCTCTAATTTTCATCTGCTCTCAATGCCCTACCATTTTGTCTATGTCTCTACTTCCTAGTTCCATTCTTTCCCTTTCAACTATCTCACACTATCTCAATACTTTAGGCTCCACTACCTCCCATAAATATTTCACCACTTTTGCTAAATATTTTTGATGAAAGAGAGTCAAGGATGTGAATCATGCAGAATTTTTTTCTAGATTATCTGTTTTGTGTCCTCAGTAAGTACCAATTAATGTTTAGCTATGTCAGTAAAAACAGAAACATACACATGACTAAAGACATCTCTAGGGAAAGAGTGAGCTGGCTAGATTGACAAGCAGTTGTATTCTTTAAATTTAAGAAGACTTGTCAACTAGGGGTTTAAAAAAAGCAAACACTCTGATTTGATGAGCAAGAAAATAGCTTCAGAGAAATATATGAGAAAGTTATATTTATATGATTGTAAATTTCCTAAGCAGCAAGGATCTGAAACGTGTTTGTTTTTTTTTTTTAATAGTCAGATAGACAAATCTTGGTGTGAACAATTTACACTTGAAGTGACTGTTCTGTCTTTAGAACACTGGGAAACGTAGGTGTTTAATGTATTTCCCAGACAATTACAAAGCAGTCCTTGATCAAAACCTTCTGCAAAGGATATTGACAAACCTGCTCAACTGCAAGAATCTCCTGTAGAGAAAATGATCTATGAGATTACATGCTGGTGGGTTCATGGGTCAGATTGTCAATATCTAGAGAAGGATCACAGAAATAAACATTTGGTGTTTGCTGTCCTAACATCTATATTTATGGTCCTGTTAAAGCAGGTGGTCAATCAAAACTAGTTAAAGCAATTACAATTTCCCCCAGCCACATACAAGAGAAAGAAACTGAATTCTTTGTGATGAGAAGTCAATATAGCAAGATAATCCAAAATTGCTTTTTATTCATGTGGAGGGAATTTGGTACTATTATATCAGTCACTTGTAATTGTCAGATTAGATGAATACAGTGAAGATGTATTAATGTAATGAAGTCAAATACTCAATTAGATTTTATTTTTTATTCCCTTCCTACATTGTTTGAGATCCCTACAGAATTTGAAACAGAATGTTACTTTCCCTATTGCATTTGACTCTTTCATATTCACCAAATATTTATTCTTTTATCTATGTTTCAATTGGAGCTGCAATGAATGGGTCCATTCTTTTCATGGATTGACTCCTGTTGTTAAGCAATATAGGTGATATTGTTAGACATAAAATTATTTTGGAAACAACATAAATCACTAATGCAAGACAGACTGCATACTGGATTCTAATAGCAAAACTGTAATTTCCGAAATATTGACTTAAGAGTTTGCACTCAGAGGGCCTCCCTGGTGGCGCAGCGGTTGAGCGCTGCA
>PVIJ01008789.1:14449-71601 GCA_004024925.1 Scalopus aquaticus
ATGCCCAGCCAGGGAGATTCCCACATGGCGCGGCAGACCTCTCCTGCCTCGCCCACTGCTCCCCTCAGCAGTGTATTTCTGATCTGCCTGTTCTGCTCCCCGCTCTGTCTCTGGTGAACCCTCTCGCCGCCCCACGCCTCTGGCCTGTACCCCAGCTTGTATGTATAAATAAAAAATAAATCTTTAAAAAAAAAAAAAAAAGAGTTTGCACTCAAACTGGTAAAAGATGCATGAAATAGTAAACATTTTGAAGGATTAAAGAGACGTATAGGTATAATGAGCCAGTCAGCATTTGTTTTGTTCAACGAGATTTTAAAATACTTAAATGAGGGATAAAATAGTTTCTGATTAAGTGCTTAGGCAAATCTACCTTTTCCCACTTACTGATCTCATTACTTTAGTCAAGTTATTTTACATCTCTATGCACTGGTTATCCTATTTGTTACATTAAGATTAATAATCAAACCTTCCTGATAGAATTTACAAATTTTAAATTATATAATTATGCAATGATCTTAGTACAAAGTCTACATCACTATAAACACTCAATAAATGTTATCTAATTATTAGTTAATGTAGTGTTAATTGTTATTATTAGAAAGCTGATCGGTATTCAACTCAATAAGCATTTATATAAGATCTTCTAAGTATATGAGAAACTAGATGAATTCAAAGGTAAATAACACAGGATCTCTGTCTTCAGTTTAGAAGGGCTAACTCTATGTGTTTATCTTAGAAGTAGACTGAGATGAATGTTTGAAAGAGAAAGATATAAAATAAATCTGAATTGGGAAAGAGGTAAAACTATCATTATTTGCAGAAGACATGGTAATACATAGAGAACCCTCAAAATTCCACAGAAATACTAATTGATACAATCAGTTTAGCAAAGTGACAGGGCATAAAAGCAATACACAAAAATCAGTTGCTTTCCTATATACAAACAAGCAGTAAAAAAAGGATGAAATTAAGAAAATGATCCTTTTTACAATCATACCAGAAAAAAATTAATACTTGGAAGTAAAACTAACAAAGAAATTAAAAGATCTATACAAAGAAAACTGTAAGACATTTTTAAAAGAAATAGAAGACAGAAAGAAATGGACAAATAATCCCTGCTCATGTATTGGAAGAATCAACATTGTCAAAATGGCCATCCTACCCAGAGTAATATACGGATCTAAGGCTATCCCAATAAAAATATCAATGGCATTCTTCAAAGAACTGGAAACAAACACTACTAAAATTCATATGGAATCACAAAAGACCCCAAAGAGCCAAGCAATCTTGATGAAAAAGGAAAACAATGGAAGAATCACACTTCTAGACTTCAAACAATACTATAAAGCAATAATAATTAAAACAGTCTGATCCTGGAACAAACACAGACAGACGACCAATGGAATAAAATTGAGAACCCAATAAATAAAAACCAAACTATTGACTGACTTAGAAAGGAAATAAATGCATACCTATATTATCTGTTAATCTGTGACAAAGGGGCTAAGGACATACACTGGGACAAGGAAAGTGTCTTTAATAAATGATGTTGGGAAAACCGGAGAGCCACATAAAAAAGAATGAAACTAGACCACTATCTCACACCATACACAAAAGTCAATTCAAAATGGGTAAGATATTTGGATGTAAAATCTGAAACCATAGCATATATAGAAGAAAACATGGGCATAAAACTTCATCACATAAGTTTCAGTGCTATCTTGAGGGATTCATCTCCCTAAACAGAACAAATAAGAATAAATAACTAGGACTATAATAACCAAAAAGTTCCTGCACAGCAAAAGAATCCATAACTAAAATGAAATGACACCCTATGGAATGGGGAAATATTTGCATACCATATATCTGATAAGAGAATGACATCTGAGATCTATAAAGAATTCATATAATTCAATAAAAAGAAAACAAATAAACCAATCAAAAAAATGGACAGAAGAGCTAAACAGGCACTTCACCAAAGCATACAGATAGTAAAAAGGCACATAAAATAATGTTCATCATTACTGATCATCAGAGAATACAAATCAAGACCATAAAGAGATACCGCCTTGCTTTGGTGAGACCGGCCCACATCAAAAGCATCAGAAACAACAAGTGATGGTGAGGATGTGGGGAAAAAAAAACACAAAACAGACACCTTCTACAGTGTTGATGAGAATACAGACAGATATAGCCTTATGGAAAGCAGTATGGCAGTGTCTCAAAGATTAACAGTGGGCCGTTTAAAAGTTCAGTAATGCCACTCCTAGACAGCTAACTGAAAAAATTCAAAAACACTAATTTAAAAGAAAATTTTCATCCCCTTGTATACTGTAGCATTATTTACAACAGCCAAACTATGGAAACAATCTAAGTGCCCAAAAACAGATGAGTGGATAAAGAAGATGTAATATATATACATACAATGGAACACTACTTGGTGATCAAAAAAGATAAACTCATGCTATTTGCAGCAACATGGATGGAGCTGGGAGGGATACTGTTAAGTGAAATAAATCAGAAGAAATACTGAATGGTGTTACTTTTATTGGAATATACATAAACCAAACTGAAGGTCAAATATAGGCAAGTTTAAAAACCCTTGAGAGTTGACTGTAGAATTGAAGCATCCAGAGGGTGCTTTATTTATGTGAGAGGGAAGAAAGCAAATGGACTATGGTAGTGGACTATGGTTGAGTTAGTGATGGAAGCACTACGGTGATGTTACCTGAGTGGGAGATGTTATACTTTCAAAATACTAACAATAATGTAAGCCAATATCTCTTCAATTTAAATAGTTAATTAACAATTAAAGAGATGAGTGTTTGAGATACTACAAGACTACAGCATCTTCTTAAAGGTTCCTACTTCCATGCTGACTCAAATTCTAATCTGCTATCTATCTTGGAATAAAAGGATCTTTTTAAAACCTTCCAATATCCTACTGAATTTAAAACCCAAACAATTGACTGATTGACTGACTTACAGTCAGTCCTGCCCAACCTGATAACTGGTGATCTTTTCTCCCATCATTCTAACTCTCTTTCACTGCAATTCCTTCCTCTTTACTGCAGGGTCTTTTCTTCTGTATCTTCCCTCTTATGAATTACTCATCTTTACTTTGCCTAGTTAATACTCACCAATTCTTCTTCAGTTTTTAGAGAGAAAATTCCTTAACTTTCTTTCTGTCCACCACCAATTTAAGCCAATTTCTCAGAGAATGGCCTGTAACTTTCCTTTATGATCCCGGAATATTCATTTCTGTGGTTAAAAAAATTTATTTCCCCAAGTAGACATAAAAGTCCTTGAAGTCAGAGATCATAACTATTTGGATCATTATATGTCCTATTGTGAGCACTAAGTTTGGCTATAGTGGTTGTACAATAAATATAACATAAATGTACTAAAAGATAATTTTGGGGGCCTCTGTGGTGGCCTAGGGCTTAAATCTCAGTGCTATTACCATTATGGCCTGAGTTCTATCCCCAGCCAGGGAATTAATCCACATGACCCAGCATATCGCTCTTATTTTGCTGCTCCCCTTAGCAGTGTATTTCAGTAAATCTGCCTGTTCTGCTCCCTACTCTGTTTCTGGTAAATCCTCTTACTCCCTGCACCTCTGGTCTGAATCCCAGTTCTACAAAAAAATAAAATAAAATAAATATGAAGGTTTGTGAAATATTTGAAAGTAAGAGTACAGAAGTTAGATTTATTTTTTAAAAAGGATTTTTGTTTAAAAAAGTGAAATCAAGGTTCTTATACAAAAATATAATGAAAATGTGTTAAAGAATTTATTTATTACAGATGCGGGACCAGCAGATGTTACTTGATTCAAAGAAGTAAAGTAACAGATGTAAGGAAGATATGGAGTATTTGGAGTATTGTTACGAATGTGTAAATTAAGATGAAACTACTTTTTCCTATAGTGGCAGGAAATTCAATTGAATCTTTACTTGAAGGAATTTTTTGCATATTACAGAGAATAATCATTTTGTATGGCTTTCAACAATATACAATTTACAGAGTTGTAAAACAACTAAAAGAAAATAAAGGGCCAACATCAGAGAACTCAAAAGGACATGCTCTAAACAGTGCATAGTTTCTACCATTACTCCAAATGCCTGCTCCAAATGTACCTTCATCAAATGGATAATTAGAAATTATGGGGCCACATAGGAGAATATGTGTCATTCTTAGGGTGGATGAGAGGTCTAAGAAGTCTTCATAAGAGAAGTTGAGCTAAGTCTTGAAAATGCAGATAGAAGTTCAATAATGGTGAACTACTAGAGATTACTGAGCAGAGCTCTACAGGAATTTTTTGGTAGCAATGGATTCTTGCAAGCAATAATAACATCTGTGAGATAAGATAAGAGGCTGTTGCAATAGCCCAAGTGCAAAGCTGATAGAAAAGAAGGATCACCCAATGGGAGAGAGATTCTGAGTCTTGGTTACCCCAACAACATTTCTTCTGGATTAGTTTGTAAATATCTCTGGGCCTAGTCCAACAAATTTTTTATTTAGCACCTATATCATGGAGAAGAAAAAGCAGATATGAAATGTAGAATCTGATTCATCAGTTACTGGATAATAAGGAAATACTGATGATTTATCAGTTACTGGATAATAAGGAAATACTGATATCTAGTCATAGATGTAGTTTCTGATGTCATAGTGAAACGAGAACAACCTCCCTGTGTCTGTTAAGGTTATTGTTTAGTACATGAATAGTATTGAGAAGAGACCTTTTTTCTATCACATACTAGTACTCTATCTGATTTTCTTCTGCTACAGGCATTGGCAAACTTGATATGTAAAGGGCCAAATGGTAAATATTTTAGGTTTTGCGTGCTATACTGTCTCCACTCCAACTACTTAACTTTGCTGTTGGCTTAAAAACAGCAGTATGGAAACAAATGGATATGTCCTTATTCCAACAAACTTTATTTTTTAAAAACAAGCAATGGTACAGAAAAGCCCAGCAAGCCAAAGTTTGCTAACCCCTATTATAAAAGAAAATTGCTTGCTACTAACTAACAGGCTCATTAGAATTGTGATCCATTGGAGATTGGGGATCATTTTATTTACCTCTGTCCCAAACAGCATCTTGCAAATAAATTTTAGGAAATACATTGCAAAAGAAATAATTTAAAAAATAAAAGATCTTCCTTTGAACCTTCAGAGCAAGTTATAATTCTCTTACAGCATTCATCATTCCACACTGGTGTGAGTTATCCGTGCACATATCTTTAGTCCTGCTAGGATTTAAGCCCCTATAGGATAGAAACCATGTAATTTTCAATCTTTCTATCTGTTGTTTTTTTATAATATATTTATTTATGCATACAAGCTGGGGTACAGGCCAGAGGCATGGGGTGGTGAGAGGTTTCACCACAGACAGAGTGGGGAGCAGAAAAGGCAGATCGACGGTAACACACTGCTGAGGGGAGCAGCAGGCGAGGCAGGAGAGGTCTGCCGCACCATGTGGGAATCTCCCCGGGCGGGCGTCAAACTCACGGAGTCACAACGGCCAACAGCTCCACAGTGCAGCGCCTAACTGCTGCACCATCAGGGAGGCCCCAATCTTTCTATTTGTTCTCTGATGAATACTAAGTGATTAAAAAATGTTTCCTAGAGGAGTGAATGACATCATGTTGTTCTTTTTTTCTTATTTTTATTTTGAATCTCTTTCATGATCTCAGTGAGATATAAGTCCTTTCCCTTGAATACTCAGCACAATCTCAGCAGTTTTCTCCAGAAAGATGTACCTCTTGGAGCAGGACACTGACCTATGATCACTGTGGCCGGGCTGTTCCTCACTATTCTCCTGACATGGTGGGACTGCTCTGAATAAGTGATTACTTATCTTCTTAGGGAATCTCCTTTTCTGGATGGCCATACCCATTTAACATAATTCAGTACAGTGTCCATATATTTTCCACCAGGACTGTTTATTTCATATGTGTGTCTGACAGCTTTTTGGAAAGGCACAGTATTTTGTTGTGGATTATTTTCTATATACTGCAAGCTATAAACAGTTAATGGAAGGAAATATCAACTGCATCCAAATTTCCAGTTTGTTTGGGTATTTGGGTTTTTTTTTTTCTTCAGTTTTCCTTAAGTGCCCTTTCCTCTTTGCTTTGTGAGAAAATCAAGCCCTCATTTCCCTGCCTACTAATAGCTTTTTCATGAAGAGTTCCCCCACACATACTTTTTTTCAGCTTTTAAGCAGTCCCAGATGTTGAAAGAAACTTTCTCTGATTGGTGTCCAGAGAAAACAAAAAGCATGTATCACTTCAAGCCTGACCTGTACAAGGAGAAAATGGACCAAACAAAGGCTGCCAGAATTAAACGCACTGCAGATGGCCTAAGAGGAAAATTCTAAACTATTATCTTTTCACCCCCTTGTGCTTCCATTGTTCCTCTTCATACCTGATCAAATAGTTAATTTTTGTCAAGAAGAAATGATAGAGTGGAAAACAGAAAAGCCACAAAAAAGATTTTATCTGCGACACATTTCCTGGATTATTACGTAAGCATGGATCAGCGTTTACCAAAGAGACATGCATATTCTTATTGTAGGATATCAAAAGTTGTTTTGAGGAAAAAGAGATCTTTGTAGATAAGTAGGTTTGAAATATGATGGGTTAAACCAATTAAGCACTAGGTTAGCAAGCATCACATGACTCCAAAGAGATGGAGATATATATATATATATATATATATATATATATGTATGTGTATGTGTGTGTGTGTGTATATATATATGTATGTATGTGTATATGTGTGTTTGTGTGTGTGTGTGTGTGTGTGTATATATATATATATATATATATATATATATATAGAGAGAGAGAGAGAGAGAGAGAGAGAGAGAGAGAGAGAGATTTAGCCTTTCCCCAATAATCTGCACAAAATATTTTTATTGTAGGATGTTTTATAGAACTACTGTTTCTTTGGCATACAATCCTCTGCTTGGAAAAATGGATTTTCTGGAAAAACTATACACTAATTTTTAGTATCATTAACTCTATGGTATTTGTAAAATTCCAGCTGATTGCTTAGCTTCATATTACATGACCCAGAAGACCCTTGAGCTCTTGTCTCTTATCTACAGAGGGTTGGAAAAAAATAGGGCACACACCTGAAAAGCTATTCAGTGGGAAAGTGTCAAGTTAGGGCCAGGAAAATAAAACCTGCATATTTTCTTTTAAATTCTGTTGTGGAGCGGTAAAGATTCTATGAGGATACCATAGGGTCACTGCTAAGGGAAGGATGGGTAAAACCAAGAAGGGTTAAGTTCCCCAGCAAGTTAGCAAGAAAGAGACCATTTGAATACAAGATTCTGCTATGGTAAAATCCCCAAATATTAACGAATACATTTCTACTCAATAAATGAAAGCATGCTATGGCCATCCCATTTGCACAGATTTCCATTTTAAGCAGAGCACTTCTTCCTACACTCTGTGGGGGCAGAAAAGGGAAAACGACAGTCAGACAATCAAGACCTGCAAAGCAGAAAAAAAGTAGAAAAAGACTTATGAGAGAATTTAGGGAGAGTCCTTCAATAAAGACATGTTGGGGCAGGGGAAAGGGATCAAGAAGAAGAAGCAAGTGAGAGTGAAAGAGAAAAATTCCCTCCAGCAGCAGGTGGAATTTGGTGGGGTGGGCGTGTTTCATGAATGAAAGGCTCTGGGCTGGGGAAGTGGAAAAAAGACCACAAAGCTGGAGAGGAGATAAGTGAGACACAAAAAATGTTGGTGGGATTATGAAGCAATATTTTTCATGTGTCTTGGATAAAGAATGAAACTCTTTTTATTACTTTTTAGTACTATGCTTTTCTTTACTTTTTTTCTTTTTGAGTATGCTTCCATGCAGATATTGAATTACATGGGTTCAGAATTCATAAGAGTTACACAGATAAATGTACCATTTGCATTAAGCTGTTTGAAATACTGCAAATAGCTTGAGGGTCCTATTACCTTTGAGCATTCTGAGATGTTCAAGGTGCTAGGTTGGGAACTCGTTTCTTAGGAAATGTTGATAAAAACTGTGAAGGACTTCAGAAAGTCTCATTTAGTTAGTACAATGAGATTAACAGCTTTTATTATTTTACTGAACTTGATAAATAACCTCAAGTGGTTTGCAGTTTCTATTTAGAATCTCCTGTCACCAAGTCTTGTAACTCTTTTACTTGTAGTTGCTATAGAAATGGTGTAAGGAATCTTGACTGATTTATGCAGAATTCATTTCTTTCTGACACCATTGCCTTTAAAAGCAACATTCAGGGTTGTTTATGAAAACTGGGTCACTGTACTGTACAGAAATTATAAACACTGCTATTTTAATTGAAGGTTATGAATAAGACTTCTGATTTTATTTTGGTTAGGTTTGATGGGTACTTGAGGTTATTTTTCAACCTGAGTTTTCTTTCTTTTTTTTTTGTGATGCTTCTGTTTGTACTTTTTCCTGACCAAGTCCTTCCTCAGTTGCTTATGGGTGATTTAAACCAAAGAGGGAATGGTTTATTTCTATCCATGCTACTTTTTGGATCCACTCATCTTGCTGTTAACAACCATTTCATTGTAGTCTGTCTTAAAGGATGTGAATTAATGGGGAAGGAATTCATTGCCTTCTGGAATCATCTCCTATCCTGAATTTATGGCCTGTAGGAGGCCTGGGGCATGATTATGAGGTAATTTTCTCTACATTTTGTGACAAGAATGAACTTACAAGAACTAAGAGTGTTCTATTCTTGCCACAGTCAAGTGAGGGGGTCAAAAGACCTTCATCTTAATTCTGACCTCAAAAAGAATCTTGGCTAATCCCTGTAATTAGAAGCATTCAAGGGGATGTAGGTACCTCAGATATGGATAGCCTATATCCCATTACCTCGGATAAAATGATGACACTTTTAAAAGACTGCTAAAACATCCTCCTTCCAATTTCCTTTTTGTTCCTTATAGAACTTGATTTTGTCCCTCTGCTTCAAGCACGTTATCAGCTTAATATGTGAAACTATGAGACCAACTCTGCAGAAAGTATTACTTTCCATGGAAGAGATTTTATTTTTAATACTCTACATTTGCACATTTTTTTCCTGCAGTTTTGCATTGGCAATCTCGACAGATACATATTTGACTGATGAATATGAGGAGTCATTGACTTAAAAGGAATTTATTTTGAATGAATCCTATAACCCTTATTTTTTCTCAAAGCTGACAAAGTTGAAATCATAGTAATAATAGAGAGAAAGGAAGACCAAAGAGAATTCAAAAAGCTATTTGAATTGGGGTGGGGAAGATTCTGATTAGTCTGATAAACATTGAGGCTTCTTTTCTGGACTCTCTTCTTGCTCTCCTCAACAAGCTTTAGAAAGAGAATTTAAGAATATTTCTGTTTTCTCAGTTCTGCTATTGCCAAACTTAGCACTATCCATATTACTGGGACTGAACAAAAACAGTTCCCTCTTCTTTCTACTTCAGTTTTTCTGTAATTTGCTTATAAATGGCTCATTTAGCTGTTCTTCATTTGCAGGAAAGCTTTCTGGGGCCTCATCAAAGCCCTCTTTTCTCACTTTTAAGTCTCCCTGCAGGTACCTTTCTTGATTGCTTTTAAAAATTCTTTTCTTTCACGAGAGGCTCTAAACTTACCACCTTTCTTTCATAAAACCTCAAATCATTTCCATATCCAAATTGTGATTTCAAGAAATTGTATTTAGAAGACTGAACAAGATGAGGGAGCTTTAAAAAATAACTGTTGTATTTCTCTATTTGTTTAAAGTGAAATTACACAAAATGGAAATAAGTTCAGAGCTAAGAACTTTCAAACTCCCATGCAAAGCTTATAACTGAAAATCAAAGGGTGAAGTGTTTACATACACACACACACACACACACACACACACACACACACACCCTCTGATAATAATCCTGAGAAATACCCATCAGTCAATGTTTATTTTCAAATTAAATTTTCAATTAATTCACTGAAGATAATATACACAAATATTTTAATTGGCCAACCAATCTACATTTTCCTTTTTCTCATTTTCAAGAAATTTCAATAAAACAAAAGAAAAAATAACTTTTTTCCTTATTCACATATCCTTACTTATGAAATCCAGACAACATAATAAGTGAATGAAATATGGCTTCTAAAATAGCCTCCACGTAAACAGAAGATCAGATAAAATAACCTGTATATGTGTTAGTCAAAACTGTTTAACTGGTTTTGCAAAGGAAACCAACAATGTCTGTAAAGTAGATGACTGTGGGTATTAGACCTTATCCTAGTTCAGTTTAAATGCTGTTGAGATAAGTAGTAGGAAATGAGGACAGAATCAAGAAACGTTTATTTCATGTTCTTATTCTTACTTACTCTTTTGTCCCCAAGACCTCTTCTCATATAATGTTCAATTATATTCTCTTCACTGTATTTGTTAGAGCTAGTAGATGTCATGTTTACCAGTTTTGCATATTTTGGCATTAACTAACTTGTACTTGGCAGAGCAACTTCTGGAAGGACATTGGTTTGTAACATTGCATACGATTCAGATTACAGGTTTGCACATCTTCAGATGTGTGCTACAATCAAACCACCCACCTTTTTCCAGCCCAATTTTAAAAAGTAAAATAATTATTTACCATTTAAAAAGTCAAGGAAAAATGATAAATGGCAACCAAAATTAGAATTTTATTTCAGTAGACAATAAGGAGTGGTGGTGACTGGGGCAACCTGCCCAAAATGAGCAGGTGCAAACTACTTTAGCTAATTGTTGCCATCAGTATATAGGCTCTATTTTGCCAGCCAGGTGTGTTTGAAAGATTCTTTAAATATTTTCTAAGAAAAAAAAAATCAGTTTTTATTTTTAAGAAAAAATATTAACTCCTTTCCTGATACTTTTTTACAAAAACAAAAAGCTTGGGCTTACTTTTACGATAAAAATAACCATTAGTCAATGGGTGCAGGTTTTCTCTTAAATGTTCAACTTAGAAAGAAGTTAGTACAATGGTGGGGCCTATACACACTCTAAATTTTCCAATTAAAACATCTTTCTTGCTATAGTTTTATTTTGATCCCATGCTTCACCAACTATACAACGAAGTAAAACAAAATGACTCCAGAACTTCCAATTCATGACCAAGATGGTATACTGTATATCTCCTTATTCTTCCCACTATATACAGCTAAAATTCTGCATAATATATGTAAAGCAAATATAAGTAGTTATTGGAGATGGAAAGAATGTGGACCAACTAGGAACCTTGGGACCCATGAAACAACATAGAGGTCTTAATGAAGGCTGAGGGGGACCTTCCACCTGGCTAATCAGGCAAGATCCCCCTTTCATCTGTGGTGTCAAAGAAGAGTTAAATAACATCCAGATTTTATAACATAATACTCAAGATCTCCAAATTATGACTGATACAAAGAAACAGGAAAACTTAAACTTTGACAAGAAAAGACCATTAACAGATGCCAACACCAAATGACAGAGATAGAAAAACTATCCAATAAAAATTTCAAAAAATCATCATGAAATTTTTTATAAGCAATTACAATCATATTTGAAACAAATTAAAAAATAAAAAGTCTCAGTAAAGAAACAGAAACTACAAAGAACAAAATGAATACTTCACAACTGAAAAATGCACTAGTCAAAATAGAAAACTTACAGGATGGACTCAATAGCAGAATGGAGAGGACAGAAGAAAAAAAATCAGTGACTCTGAAGATAGAAAAACAAAACTGACACAACCTGAAAAATAAAGAAAACACAAACTGAAGAAAAATTAACCCATCGTAAAAGACCTGTGGAACTATAATAAAGAATCTAACATTCATGCCACCAGAATCCCAGGATAGAAGAAAGAATGTGGGGCTAAAAAACTATTCACAAATTTGGCAAAAGACATAAACCTACAAATTCAATAATTTGAGTGAATTCCATGTAGGATAAACCCAAAGAGACCCATGTTAAGATGCACTATCAACTTCAGTAAAAGAAAAAAATCTTGAAATCAGCAAGAGAGAAAAGAACTTATCTGTAGGGTTAAAACAATTCAAATGCTGGATTTCTCACCAGAAATTATAAAGGTCACAGAAAGCAATATGTTATTCATGTTCAAAAAGAAAAGAACTATCAACCCTAACCTCTATATTCAACAAAATTATCTATCAGTAATGAAGACATTCTCAGGCTAAGTAAAACTGAGTTTGTCACAAATAGACCTCCCCTATAGAATGTTCTTTAGCAGGGAAGGAAATAATTATAGAAAGAATCTTGACACATCAGGAATAGAAAAAACAAAAATATGGCTAAATACAATCATTATTCTCATCTTCATTTGCTAAATTATATCTGATGGTTGATACCAAAAGTTTAATATGTGTGATGTGATTCTCACACATGTGGAGCAAATATGTAAGGTAATTATATTATAATCAGAAGAGAGTAAAGGACTTCAAGGGAAGTGAAGTTTGTATCTTTCACTCAAACTGGTGTAGAGGTTCAGAATATGTCACTCCAAAATATGTCACATTAGCATATTGATTATTTTTAATTAAAGACATTTGAGAGATAATTGGTATAAGAAGGACACTAACCCTCTTTTGTCACCCTGTATGCAAACGATAAATCTTCCTTGTAAAAGGTACTCCCCTTGTACCTTGTATTGGGAGGGTAGAAAACATCCTTATAACCAAAGCCAGGGAGTTTAGGCTTGAAAAGGCCATATAAATAAAGTTTGTTAATTCTTCACCATTTACTACCTCTAGCCCAAAATACTATGCTATGTCAATTCTTCATAATTATTGTTTATTTTATTGTCTCAAAAGTATAAAAACTTCCAGGCCTGATCTCTTCTTTGACTTTCATATCTTTATGGAATTCCTATACACACAATATTGAACTTATTTTTCTCATGTGAACTGTTTTGTGGCAATTTAATTATTAGATAAAGAACCAAACAGAAAAAAGTTTCTGACCCCCACACTGATCTGTATCTTGATAGTGGTGGTGGTAACACAAATTTACCCATATGATAAAAATGCACAGAACTTTGTACACATATATCAAAAAGACAAAAATTAACAATGCTAACAAGGGGGAGAGGCCACTTGTATATTATTGGTGCAAATGCAAATTGGTATAGCCACTGTGGACAAACACAAACAAAGTATGAAAGTTCCTCAAAAAATTAAAAACACTATGCTAAGATCCAGCAACCCCACTTCTGGGGGATTTGGGAAAGACACATACTGTATAAAAAAGACAAATATTGTATGATCTCAGAAATTTGTGGTTCCCAGGGCTTTAGACATAGGGAATATGGGGAGATGTTGGTCAAATATTTTTCAGTTATTAACTAAGTTCTGGGGACCTAATGGTGACTATAGTTAAAAATATTGTAAAATTAACAGTTTTCAAGAAAGTAGATCATAAATGTTCTCACACACTTAAACTTTTTATATGTCAACTATATTGAAAAGAACAATATAGACACATTATAGCAATGTCAATTTCAATTTCCTATGTAAGTTATAGCCATTGGAGAAAACTGGGTGAGAACTCTGTATTATCTTTGCAATTTCTGTAAATTTATGAGTGTCAAATTAAAAGGTTTTTTAAAACCATTGGATTTTTGAAAAGCCATTGTAGAAAACTGGGTGAGAACTCTATTATATTTGCAACTTTCTATAAATTTATAAATGTTCTAAATTAAAAGTTTTTTTTTTTTAAATTAGGAATACAAAAAGGGATAATGTCTTGGAAATAGATACTGGTTATGGTTGCACAAAATTGTAAACATACTTAATGCTATTAAATTGGTCTACTGAAAATGGCTAAAATGGTAAGTTTTATGCTATGTAATTTTAACACACTAAAAAATGAGTAGACTCTCTTTCCCTGGAATTATCAAGCTCAGTCTTTCAGAAAATATAAAACTGATCCATGGCAGGGACAAAGGAATGCTATAGGACTGCTTAACATGGAAATTGGCTCAATTTCTCTGTACATTTAATTCCTCAGAATTTAGCATTTTAAATGAATTTGTTTTTTAGATGAAACACCAGAAAGTAAACATTCCCATTCACCTCTCTTCTCCGCCCACCCATCCCCCCGCCCCCCCCAACAATGTTTGGCGCCATGAAGTGATGAAGTAAAAAGATCAAATTTCCAGAGGGATTAGTATAGACTGTTTAAAGTAGGAAGCTAACTCAGAGGTTTTTAACCTGCAGTGACAAATGGCTCTGGGCTATGATAAAACTCTACAAATAGATTAAGTCCTTTTTCTTCTTAGGAATAACACTGACCTGTCAAGGCCTAAAAATAGATTTTGCAAACCACCTGGCCTATTTTCCTACCATCATTTGAAAAGGAACAACAAAAAAAAATCAAACAAAAACTCTTTTTTTCCATACCTCAGCAATTCTTATTCATTGAATTAAGAAAGTCAATATGCAATGTTTAAATAGATTTTTCTAATAAACTGCTTCCTTTAAAGACTTTTTATGATTTAGTATACCAAAAAGTATGATTTCAAAGGAAATAAGGTTTCTAAACAAATTCAGTTCCAAGAAATTTGGATGGCAGCAGAAAACTTCCTTAAAGCTTATACCTCTCAATTTTGCTAATAAATAAAAGCATTTAATTTGAGATTAAATTTAATATTATTTGAAGATTCATAATGAGTAGTGTTGAGTTTGTTAAAGACAGTCCTTTGAAAATATAAACATTGCCCTCATTTTCCAACAGAGGCTATAGTTGCAGAAACATCAGACTGCTCAGGGAACAAATGTTTTAGTGGCAGCAAAGCAACATAATTGTTTTTTTAGAAAAGAGAAGGTGAATTTATTTCCCCTTAAATTTTCTTCACTCAATTAATTTCTCTGTAAGGTGAAATTCACATTACATTAACTGGGCAAATGTCTATGAAAGCTGGCAGAACATTTCATAGTTCTTGTGACCAAAAAGACACCAACAATAATAATGATTCTTTTTTTATATATCCCTTGTTGGGCCAGAATAATAGGAATAATAATAATGGAAGTTATTATTATAATAGGAGTTATGTAGTTGTAATAATATTAGCAATGCTATTTATTGAGCACTATGTATCAGAAACCACACAGGGCATTTTTACATAGAGATTAAGAGTACAGAATATGAAGCCAAACAGTTCTAGCTCAAATCCCATGTCCACCACTTACTAGCTCTGTGACCTCACAGAGGTACTTCCCGCACTTAGGCCTGCCTTTGCAAATGGGGACAATTATGGTTCCCATTTTCTAGAGTTGTCCTGAGGTTTAATTGAGGTATTGTAGATACTTTAACACAGCCCTCCCAAATAGAAAGTAGTCAGTAAAGGTGAGCCTCATTATTTAATCTCTGTATCTTTCACACTTGATCTTAGCCAAAAGGCCGAGAAGCAATCCATAACTTTCAAACTTCGGACAGAGGCTTGGAAAGATTAAGCAATTTGTCCTATATAGACAGGATTTGAATCCATTGTCAACTGCCCCTTAAGCCCATGCTGTTTTCCTCACAGCTATGATTCTATTTTTCTATTCATGTTACTGGGGGTGAAGAAAACAAAACTTAACATGGCTTATGAGCTCTCACTACAGCTTTCTCATCCAGGAATTCTCTTCCCTCAATTCATTCTTCTCCTTTCTCCTTTGTCTTTGTCTTTTCACTTTTGGTAAAGTGAAGATTCTGATGGCTGAATCACAAAATTGCCTAAGTTGGGATTGGGGTTGCCGAGAGAGGGGAAAACTGTGGAATTCAGGAGGGACTCTGGGTCTCAAATGCCTGCACCAACTGTCCATGTTCAATAAATTCTGTGATGTTGACAGCCCAACACAGACATAACTGGACTCTCCAAGTGACCACTGGCTTGAGTGATATACCATCAAAATGGAGCTCTTTAGATACACACCAGTGACAGCTGCAAACTGCTAGTGCCACTCAGAGTGTTTTATTACATGGTATCTTCCAAGAGCGATGACACACGAGACAGATGACTGTTGTCATTGAAAGAACATTGCTTACCCGGGAATATTTACTCATGCTCCTCTTTCCATCTTTATCATCTTCTTTAATTGAGTTTACCTGTTTGCAAACACTTTGTACATGTCATGTTTTTCTTTATTTTGGCTGGCCTGGGCAAGATTTATTGTCTCTCCTCCCCTCTGCTTCTTTTCTTCTTACTCTTCTTTATCAACATCATCATCATAATCACCACCACCATTATCATTATTACGATTACTATTTGGTTTTCCCATGGTTCACTAAGTTCATTATTTCCACTTGGAAGCTACTCCAAATATTTTCTAGCCCTTCTTTAAAATAATTTTCCATTTAACAATTAAGGTTGCAAATATGCCTGCAACTCTTTCTGTTTAGAGTAGGTTGCCTAATATTGTTGTTAATGACACCTGTTGCCTGATAAAAATATATTTCCCCAACTATTACATATATTTATATATTATATATTATATGTATTCCCCCACTTGTCTCATGCTACCTGACTGAAAACCTCCATTTTAGTTTTATGGCTTTGGCTGTCACCTTTGTAAATTGCAGAGCCAGTTTCACGAGACACCACTGAAGCTGGGAATTCATTTCAAACTGATATTTTTGGTGTGACCACATGTGGCCCTATTTGTTCACTGAAACCTGCAGGAATGGGAATGTGGGCATTTTAAAATCTCACCAGGCTTTCATCTCTCATGCTGGGCTGTCCCTTTGCTGACACGGACCATTATTTTCCCCTCACTCACTCAGCTTCTCTGATTTGCTTTCTACAATCCTACACATTTCTCATCAGCTTGTTGTGAGTTCTGACACATCTCAAGTAAGTTATTTATTTTGACAGTTGTGTGTGTAATACATCTAATGTGGGATGAACCTAAGAGTCAGATAACCAGTTATTTTAGTCCTGGGAAACAACTTCATTATCTTGTGAAATGTACTTTCAACACTCAATCCTACAAGTAATGAATGATATTGTGTAACACGTTTGTGGCAATTACCTGTGGAATTGAAGACTCCCTCTGGTGCTATTGATAGAACGCAAGGTGAGACCCTTTTTCTTGTAGAAGTCCAGGGATTCTGTTCAAGACCAGCAAACATGAAATGCAAGTATAGAACACATGTACGACTGGCCTGGAGGTAATCACCTGTCCCCACCTCTGCTCTGCAGCCCTCCACCTCCACCCACTTCAGGCTCAGCTTTGCTCTGGGCTTTAAGACAATCCTGATCTTAGTTAGAAGAAACTGAATGACCCTTAGACCAAGAGCCCTGATCACAGGGCTCGTCTTTATTTGATTTTTTTTGTGACTGTAAACCCTTAGTCCGGACAATCATATGTCTGTGGTAATGAGTTCTCTTGTCTCCCCTCTGCTGCTTATTATATTGAGCAACATTTAGGTACTTTTGTATACCCAGCTTTGAAACACTGGCCCTTCCTTGGATAGATATTTATTTCTCCAGAGGATCACTGCATGTCCCTCCCTGTGCCAGATACCGGCTCATCTTTATCTCCTCTTCTACCTGATGATCCCTATATATGGTTTATTTCTCAGTCGCAGGCACAGATTCCTCTGTATGACCCTCTAGAAGTTCCCAGCAAACCAATTTAAATCCTAGGTAGTCTTACCAGTATATCTAAGTCTTCTTGTTATATCAAATACTGCAGACACCCTCTGCTGATATCCTCTCAGGTCCACTGCTACCCTTCCCCATACCCTGCACATCACACGTAGCAACTTTCAAAGGGAGTAAGCATCACCCAACCTTTATTTAATGAGATGAATTTCTTAAACACTCCCAATTGCAGTAAGGTCTTGGTGAATTCCACCAAAAGTAGGAGAGGTTTTGGCTTTATCCAAAGAACAATCTCCTCTCTCCATTATCAGCTTTCTTTACATAATTGGGGGGCGGGGGTGAGGGACTGCTGGAATGTCCTCTCTGAGTATGAGTGGTGGTGAGGTGACTGTCAGGCCTCCCCTAAATTTATAATGTGTGACACTTAATACCTTTCTATTCAGCTGTGTATAATTGCCAGTAATTCTAGAGAAAAGGAAAAAAGATACTAATTAGCACATCACACTTTCATTTTATAGTAATTCTTTATTGAATGTCTATCAAGTTCTAAGCATGTGTTATTTTATTTAACCTCTCCTGTATTACTTCACTTGTTTTATAAATGAGGCTGAGATTCTTTGAAATTAACTAACTTGTACTAGATCAAACAGGGAATAAAGAATATACTTTCATTAATTCAATATATATTTCAGCAGGTAATGGGTTCTAGGAACCATCTGGGTATTGATGATACAACAGAGAAACAGAGCTGGCTATGTCTTTTTTCCCAATTACCATATGAACTGTTTGAGGAAGGTTATGTGTTTTAATAATCTCTGTAATCCAGTGACTATGCCAGTGCATACACTACGAGTTCATAATCACTTAAAAATTGAAGCAGTCAGTCATTAGCTATCTTTTAGGTCAATGATTTTCAAACAGGGGCAATTTTGCTCTGCAGGGTATAAATGGGAATGTGTGAAGACATTTTTACTCATCATAACTGATACCTATTGGGCAGAATCCAGGTATGTTACAAAGCATCCTACAAAGCATAGGACACCTTCCACATACACATACACATATGCACAGCAAAAACTCTCCAGATCCACTGACAATGGTGCCAACGTTGAGAAACCCTCATCAAAGTTCTGACCCCCTCCATTCTCTGACAGCCACCAGTAAAAACCTGCTTTAGCCAGTCATCCAGTTCTTACAGTGGATCCTTTAACCAGGTGTGAGGGGAAATACCATAAAACCACAGTCCCTTAATAATTATGTTCCCATTTAAGCCTCAACTAACTCAGCCCATAAATGTAATCTTCCAGTGGACTTCCTTTTCTGAAGCAGTGACTATTCTGCTTTCTGTCCACTTTCATTTATTGAAACCTGGTCTCAGACTCTTTGATGAAAAGAGTAAATATCAGTTGTTATGCCTGCCAAGCTTCTGAAATTGCTCTTTTGCTTGGAATTATTCCCAATCTCTCCCAGAGAATAGGCTCACAGTGGCTATGCTCACCTCTTGACCATCGCTGACAGATACCTAAGCCAACCTGAGCCAATCTCAGTCATTTTCTGACATTTTGAAGATTAAAGAAATAGAGGGCCTGGAGATCTCAGGAATGGCCAGGTTCTGGTCTTCTTAGGACCCCATATCTTCAACTATTTCTTCGTTTTTATAATCATTCCTAATCACCCCAACCTTCCACTTTGGGATTAACCAGTTAAAATGTATTCCTGTGACTTACCAGAACAATGGCAAATAATACAAAGCACAACTCCTCAATGTATACAACATTTCAAAACACAACACTACTTTTAGAAAAGATTTGAGGCAGCTAACATGAGCAGCACTGGCTTAATGAGACCAAAAGCTATAAACAGAAAGCAGAAGACCAAAAACCAATGAATTTGAGAGTAAGCAAATAACCTCCTCAGTTTGATTCCCTCTCCACATATACCACTTCCATGACACCCATACATGTTCTCTCAATCTCTTTTCTCTCCTTATTCAAATAACATGAAGATGCTATGTTTCCCATCAGGAGTGTTAGCCACTGTAGTGTACTATAATAAACATTATTTTGTTAATCTCCACTTCCCAGCTTCCCTTCCCAGGGTATTCTGATTTAAGAGACCTATTCAGAAGCCATCCATAATTTTCAAGAGTTGCACACATAACCAGGACAGGAGTCACACTGTAGGCTAGTACTTTTGTAGTGATTCACCCTAACGACACAACAAAATCTATGTACTTTCCAGAAAAACCTATGCATATCTTTTCTTCTATTTTCAATATCCAAAATTATAGCCACTCTAAGCCCATCTGTGGATGCTTGGTTAAAAATTCTGTTCCTAGGGGCCTTGCTGGTGGCCCAAGGGCTTGTCTCAGCACTGTGAAGCTATCAGCAGCCACTGTAGCAAGAGTTTGATCCCTGGCCAGGGAGCTTTGCACAAGGTACAGCAGACATCTCCTACCTCACCCGCTGCTCCCCTCAGCAGAGTATTTCAGCCAATCTGTTCTGCTCCCCACTCTGTCTCTGGTGAATCCTCATGCCAGCACTTGTATGCATAAATACATAAATCTTTAAAAAAAAATTCTGTTTCTAGACTTTGTTAGGCAATAGAAGTGAAGGGCTAAGAAGTCATTTAAAATGAAACAAGGTCTTTGCCCAAGAACAGCTCACTTTAGCAAAAGGTCATAAACATATGAATCAATAATCTTTCTCAGTCCAGCCATATATATCTCTCATTTTCCTCCAACAATACTTTCAGCTTATTCTAACTATACTACATTCTTCCAGATCTTTCTCTTATGCCAGTGTAAACAAAAGTTTATCTTTCTTAGAATTGCCTATAGTTTAAATGGACTCCAACTTTTCATTGGCATTAGGCAAAAAATAGTTTTTTTTAATATATATTTATTATAATTTATAATATTGTTTATCATTTATAGTCATATATTGCCCATTTATCGTTTATTTAACATGAATTGCCTACAGTTTCTCAGGGTTTCCTTTATAAGCATGCTTAAGTATCATACTTGTGCAAATTCCTGGAAGGCGGGGATTGTTAAGGAACGATTTCATTCAATGTATCTGATAAACTCTTGCTAAGCTTGGTTAAGCACTTTGAGTCTCAGTGCAGACTTCACCTCCAAGAAAAAGGACAGTGGTGACCAGCTATGGATACTCATCAGTCCTGAAACCTTGGGTGTCTTTGCTGTAATGGAAATAGCACAGGATGAAGAGTTAAAGCATTGGTTCAAGCCCAATTCAGTCTTTTCTCAGCTGTGTGAGCCTAAATTAAATTCATATCTGTTCTAACTTATATCCCATATCCATTTGGCAATGACAAAGAGCACATCCCTAATAAGTAATCATCAACAGTCAATGAGACAGAAAATAAATGAAAAGTCTTTTATCAATTATAAATTACTCTGCAAACCATATTATTGGAGTCAGCCTGGCATAAAAGAATGACGATTGGCTTAGAGTTAGATAAACCTGGTTTTAAATCCAATGTCTATCATTTAGGAGTCATGTGATCGTTGGGATATCCTTTAACCTCCGTGAGCCTCATTTTTCTCTTCTATAAAGTGATATTGCTTAAAATATTGTGAATATTATATGTGAAATTGTTTAATACAAAGTTTGCTTCATAGTACATGTTCAAATATGTATTAATTCCTATTATAAATATTACTATTAATATTTCATATTACTAATATTAGTCATGTGGTAGTAGGGGTAGGTTTACACTAACCTAGTTATGTTCTCTTGTGCCACACCTCAGGGCACAAATGTTGCATGGCGTACATTTGTAAAACATGATCAGAGTTAGATGAATCCTTGGTCACCCTGAAATTGGCCACAGAAAATTTAACACCATCCTGACCTCATCAGTCCAGGAATGAAAGGATGTATTTGACTTAGGAGTCACCTCTGCTAGGTGTGACCTAGTCAAAACAAAAGATAAAGAAGAGGGAAAGGTTGTTAACCTAATAAAAGCGCTTTCTTTACAAAGAGGTCCACTTGAAGATTAATTTAAAAGAGTGATATTATGTTTTTTTTAATATCACTTTAAACAATTCTTCGAGCTTAAGTGGTCATAAAAACTCCATTTCAAAAAATAATTGTGTTTTTTTTAACAGCTGCTTGTGGTTTTAGATAGCTGCTTATCCTCTTCTCTAAAAGGGCTTACAGCCTAATGTCAAAACATCTGGCAATTACCTTAAACATTGATGTCAATCCCTTAGGCAATGAAACTTCTAATATTCCATTAGGAAATAAAGATCACTGTGGCATCTGACCATTTGTCTGTTAGAATGGATTGGGAAGCTAAATTTTTGTAACAACCATGAAGCCATGCTAGACATGTCGTATGACTGAAACAGAGTACTGATGAGTTATTTAAGCAATTTCACTTGGTGTTGCTAACCTTTCTGGACTGCTTGGGCAAAAACATTTATTGATCACTATATACCCAGTAACTGTGATCATCATGTGGTAAAATGATGAAAAGATACACATTAGTCACACCTTTAAGATTTTAGAGTGTATGTTTTTAATTCAAATACAGTTAAATGAATTTCCTGTGACCTGATGGTTAAGGTTGGTCACTTGAGGGACTGTGCAAGGAAATGTGAACCTGTATTTACTTGGAGACATCAAGATTTATTTGAAAACTCATTTAATGCTTCTTTCACTGAACACCTTACAACCGTTTGCTTTCTAAGAAAAGAATGGTTTCATAGCAAAGTATGGTGCTGAAATCGACCTTAAGAGCAATGTCAATCATTCAGAGAGAAAAGGAAGATGCCTACTTTGATGAAGAGAGAAATACCTACAGACTGCCAACATTTTCCCTAGCATCTCTTGGTGCTTGACATTATAACCACTGAGTTACTTCCTGCAGGTTCAACTTTTTCTATAAAACCACAGGCAAACATACTACTCCTCACCCAGGACAGAAGATTAGTTTAAATACTTTTCGGCAAATTTGTATCAATGATACAAGCAGGGACTTTTAATGTTGGTTGGGAAGGGCAGGATTCCCAAATCCTTGGAGGCAGAAGGCATCTGGGGACAAGCACTGATTTACAAGTTGCATCTTCACAGGTGCATTGGCATTGCTCAAGACATCATTCTGTTCAAAGTCAGCAAATGGAGGGTATCCTCTTCCACAACTCTCTAGCAGACAATTGCTTCTCAATCAGGGAGCCCTTTTCAGGTAAAGTCTAGAGAGCGCCTCACCAGCTTTCTCCAGCCACCCAACCAAGAGATCACTACAGTCCATCTGAACTGGTAAGGGAGAAGAAACCCAGTTGCCTTCTAAGAGCATATACTTCTCTTTTTCTTTTAGGCAGGCCTTCCGGCTAGCTTTTTCAGGGGAAAAAAAAAAAACAAAAAAAAAAACTATCGCTTCTCTTTCAAAAACATACCAAAAAGAAAAGAAAATAGAAATTGGAGGTTGTTTCCATTTTTAAAGACGTCGGTAAATGATTTGTTTTTGGAATTTCTTCCTGGGATTTATATCATTTTCCTCCCACCTTACCTCTCCTGTGTCCATTTTGGAGAAAAGCACCTCGTTTATCTTTGGGAGACAGTAATGCAGAAACTGTAACTGAACAGATTTCCCCTTGAGGATCAAAATATTTGTGTTAAATGAAATGAGAAATCTGCTAAGTGGCGGCATGAATCCCCCAGGGAAGGATATTTTGCAATTTTGAAAAATTCCTACTGAAATTCTCCTCTTGCCAAGAAAAGAGGAATGATTTCTATTAAAATTACTTCATGTCTGAATTACTCTCTGCCCCTTGGGAACATATAACATTACAGTTTTTACACTCAGTAATTTAGAGGACAAGGGACACCTTATTTGGAAAGCACACAAGCTTAACACAAAATGTTGGGTATTAAGTATTTTTACCACAAAAGTCTTCCTTTGAAAATTTTGCATTTAAACTGTTCAAATAAAGCTCATTTTCAGAACTGGTTTCTATGATTGTCTGTATAAGTCCTTTTAACTTTCTACTATTATCCCACCATTACACGAAACTGCAGAGAAAATTCTTTGATCGGAGTGCAAGAGTTGCACCTTTTATAGAAAACAAGATAGATTGTATCACATTAGTTGAATCACATGTAGTTGAATACTTTGATGCCAGTAAAGTCAATAAATTTTAAAAAAAATATATATGTACCTGTGTATAAGTGAGTAGGTAGGCCTGAAGTAATGGCTATAGAAAGGCGTAAAAGAAGGGATATAGGTTTCGATCCCCAGGTCAACTTTGGTCAAGTGTTATGGTCCATAGGTATTGTGCTGACAAAGCTTCTGAGGCCAAATTCAGGTTAAGAAAAAAAAAAATGCCACAAAAGATGGATATTTTGCCATGATCCCAGGCAGTCAAACAAAATTGTCATCCTTGATATGTGTTAGGTAACAACAAAGTTCCTATCAGTTTTTTTAAATTGGAGTTGCGTTCTGTGTTTTCTAATTATGTACAGTAAATGGATATTGTTTTTGTAATAACAAATAAAACTGGAAAAAACTGAAAAAAATTGAATTAATCATTTTTTCTTAAGTTGTCCCTAAAACTTGTGGGGGGAGTAATTAAATTAATTTCTTTGTGGCTTGAACAGAACAAGTTACCTTTGGTATCAATAGAAAGGCTGCAAGTATGTAAAGTCCGTTTCTATTTGTTAAGTCAATAATTATTTGGATTATTTATTAATTATTAATTGATTTATCCTGAGCTAAAGTAATAGGCTTTATCCAGGCCGTGTTTCCAGTATCATTACTGTGTTAATGGACTTGGGCTACATAGAAGCAGATGTAGGATGTCTGGAGCAGCAAAGATACAAGAGTATAAATTCACTAGGACAAGACCCAGACTGTTCTACTAGCGTCTATAATGGCCGTGGGCTCATGCTCTCGCTTTTACACACACACACACACACACACACACACACACACACACACACACACACACACACACTTCTTTCCGAACAGGAACAGAATAGTACATCTATCTCACTGTAAAGTCCAAATGAACCAAAGCATGTGTACTTTATACAGTACAAAGCACAACAGAAATGCTAACACTGTCATTATAAGTAGTATTTGTAAATATGCTTAATATTTATGCTAATAAAGGGAAGCAGTAATATCCAAAACACAGATAATCTGAATTTATTTCCTCATATTTTAGCAATTGCTAATTAGCACAGATTTATCAATATCTTTAGGCAGCTATCATCAGAGTATACATACCTCAGTAAGTCACAACACAAATGAAACAGGCCCCAAAAAGTCCAGTGATGATTCTGGGTCATATTTCCAATTAGTGTGGAAGGTGAACTGGAACCTTTCTTTGCAGTACACACTGCTGCTTCTTATTTATCTTTATAATAATATCTCTTTGCATTACTGGATTTGAATGAATGGTGCAGATTGGTTGAATTATCAGCAACATCATTTTGTATTCCCTGAGTAATTACTACCTGAGAAAGGAGACTCTACCTTAATAGATGACACATTATAAAAAATCTTGGTCTGAGACAGAAAATTTTCCATAGATCACCAACATGTAGGTTTATACAATATGGGGATAAATGTTACCCAAATGAATGAATAGCCTAGTTTATACAGTTAAAAAAAAATAAAAGCAGCATGCATGTCTGAGCTTTTATATTCTCCATCCTCCTATATTTTGGTGTAAAATTAGAAAGAAAAATGAGAAGTCTTAATTTTCAGAGAATTAAAGTCTGGAGTAATACATAAAAATAATAACTGTCATTTAGTGCAGAAACATTTTGTTCTAGGTAAGTTAAACATAGTATAAATGATCTTTATAGCAATTCCATGACATATTATCATCACTTTACAGATGGAAAATTAGATTTAAGCATTAAATAATTTATAGGAATTTACTAAATAGCAGCTACTAAAGGAAAGTGCCAAGATCTGCACCTTCAAAGTTCATGCTGTTTTCACACTGTATTATTTTTACATGTTGGTATTAGAAAGTTCATTATAATCATTTTTCTTCCCACTAAATTAGTTCAAATGGTGGTAACTGTGCTCAGGAGAACAAAAATGTTGTAGTATCAACCCAAGGTCAGGTCATTTGATAGTGACAAACCTGGACCTAGAATCCAGTCTTCTGACATTATGAGGGTTTTGTCCACTTCTTTGGTCAACCTTCAGGATGAGCCCACAACTAATCAGGTGGCCCACTGGCTCTGTTTCTAGTCTAATCCTTCTCCTTAAATAATTCTTAGATCTGATAAAGTAGCCATCCCTATAAAAATTCACAAGTTGAACCCACGGAGGTATGTGAAACTGATGCTGATTGATGGAGAAGTAATGAAATTTGGTGGTTTCTGAGACAGATATGAGATTATAAGAGAGGGCACTTCAAGGTGACATAGTTAACTTTTGAGTTGATTTGTTTCTAAGCAGGGAAAATCTTAGGCTTTGTAGAATGGAGATAAAAATTAGCTGAGATAGAATGGTGTGTCTGTAGCCTTGCCTATGCCCTTGTGCAAATCACAGCCCCACTGTGCTTTTTTCAAATGGAGATACTAATATGAATTTTATTATATCACAGAATAAGTATAAGTAACAACCAACACAATGACTAAAAAGCAGTCTACCCAAGAAGTGTGTAAAAGAAATTATTAAAATTAATGATCTGGGCAGCTTGCAGGTGAGGCGTCTGCTCCAATTTGAGCCAAGTTCTTTCAAGTTGTGCTTTTTTTTTTTTTTAAGAGTTCTGCCTCAATTCATTGAATCAGATTATTTAAATGAAATATATTTAATAAGTTCCCTTGGGCATCACTTGATACTTCTTCCCTATTCCTTTTTCCTTTTTTTTGTATTAGATTTAATACCCAGGTAATACTAAGTGCCATGGTTACTACAAATCATAGGAGACTAAATAAATATTCGAGAGACCAGGAGAGATTTGATTAAATTGCTGAAATGAAAGGTTGAGTACTATTTCCCACACCCAATAGACTTTCTTGTTCAAGTGTACACTGCCAACAGTGGATGTAGTTTTCATAGCTCCAGACATTTTTAAATGGGTAAATTGCCAGCATGACCATTTCCGTTTTTCTTTCTTGTTTAAGCCTCAACATATTTTTCATCCTTGACTTTAATCCAAGCTTGTAAGTTATGGCCAAGAATTGAAGGTTTGATAATAAGGGGTTGTAATAATGGAGTTCTATTGCAAAACGTACCTGGAGTGGGCAGAAATATTTATATTATAAATGTCGGTTGTAGGCACATGAGATTTACTATATGTCAAAAGTAGAGTCCTTCTTGACAAGTGGGCATGAATGGGGGAACTCAGCTAAGATGAATTAATAATCACTATAGCAATGTCAGGAAATTTGGTACAAAAAAGATTACTGGGTGCCTCTTATGGAAAACTGTACTGTTTAGAGCAGTTAATTTCAATGTTGCTGGTCTATAAAAGGACCCGATCTTTGGAGTCCCCCTTTGAAATGGTTATACTCATTTAATGAGTTAAACAATATATTTGATACTTTTTCATTTTATAACTCTATGAAAGTCATAATTTTACCTTTTAAAAAAACTCTTTTCCCACTTTTAATAACTCAGAGTGTTATTCTGTGCTTAATTCTGCAAGTACATTTTCTCATTTAGCCATACAATGCATATATAAGCTTATTTTCCTTTTAAAAAGATGAACTGAGTGATGGTTAGAGAGATCAAGTAATCTGTCTATGTAAGAAATTAGATTAAAAATCAGAGACGTGTCTTTTCCTATCCAGAAAATGTACAAATTTCTGGCTAGTTCTCTATCACTTCTAACTAGATAGTTCATCCTGCAGAAGTTCTTGGTTTATTTTCCTTTTGAGAACATATCTTTTCCAAAGCACATCCTGGTCCATATCTTGTCTGCAAATTCATCAAAATATACCTTTCTCTGATGACTGATAATGAAGATATCTTCTAAAGATAATTCATTAAGTTCTAATTTAAAAGTTTCTCCAGATGGCTGAGAACTGAAGAATGATGGGGGAAGTGAGAGTTCTGAGCTTATAAGATGGAAAGAAGGAAGCAGCAATTGTAAAAGGTAGATTTCTGAAGTTTTTGCTGAAACTTCAGATGGTTCACGGGAACAAGTGGGCATGCAGTGATGACTCAGACAAAGAGAGCACATGCAGTGGGATTTGGTGTTTGGGGATCTGACACAGTGAATTCACAATGCCACTCCCCATGCATTCTGGAGATAGGCCACCCAATGCCCCATCACTCCTGCTTTCTGATCTCTCTAGAAGTTAGCAGTTCAGTTTTAAGCTGATATTCTGTAGGAATCTACATACAATCCGTTTACTGTTCCAAATGGAAAAGTCCTACTGGGTCTGATGATCCATGAAAATTGGTTAGGATCGGTATCCACCGTAGCCACAGTTTCCTTAACCAGATAAATGAAAACCTGAATGAAGATTTCTTTCAACACTAAATTGGAATGATTTCTATAATAAGATTCATCATTTTGTGAAACATAATTGAAAATGTGAAATGAAATATAAATAAATCCTTCTTAGGATTCCTAAGATATTTATTAACTCCTTTATGTATTATATTTATCTAAAACATTTATCTCCAAAGAGAGTTGTACTGACATACTGAATCATATAATGATAACCCATATGTTATTGACTGTAGAAGAATCAGTTTAAAGTAAGGAGTGTAGTAGGGAGGGTTGTTTCTTCCAAATACAGAAACTCACTCTGCCAGGTAAGGGTAATTAATGTTGTTATGGAATCAAAGAATAGGGAATGGGGACTGAAACTTCAGGAACTAGAGTGACTTCTAAAACACTCAGCTCTCATCTCTGCTTCACACTGCATTCCTGCATCATTCACATCTGATACAGGATGTGGAACATGGCTGAATAAGATGCAACAACACATACACCATGCAAAGAGGGACCAATTTCCCTAAGCCCCAACCCAAAATTTCTGGGGAAGAAATTGGCCAACTTTAGGTCAAATGCCCACCTCTTGATCAGTCAACTGTGGCTACAGGCTGAAACAAGTACTCTGATTCAAATATGGGTTCTTGGGCCTCCCTGGTGGCACAGCGGTTAGGCGCTGTACTGTGGAGCTTTCGGCAGCAGCGACGTGAGTTTGACACCGGCTGGGGAGATTCCCACATGGCGGGGCAGACCTCTCCTGCCTCGCCCGCTGCCTCGCCTGCTGCTCCCCTCAGCAGTGTGTTTCTGTCCATCTGCCTGTTCTGCTCCCCACTCTGTCTCTGGTGAACCCTCTTGCCGCCCCACACCTCTGGCCTGTACCCCAGCTTGTATGCATAAATAAATAAATCTTTTTCTCTCCTCCAATCAATTGGAACCTGTGGGCAGAGCCACACTGGGCAGAAAGGTCAACAGTGGCTAATACCAACTATTGACTGAGGTGAGAAGAATGGAAAACGACTAGAAAATAAAGGAGACTGGAATAACAACTGAAAAGGTTATTAAGTAACACTCATAAAATTTTGAATTATGTAATACCATAAACTTATTAAAAATCCAGGCTAGAAGCTTTCTGCACTCCCTCAGTCCACAGGGACATTTTGACACAATCAGAAGTGGTCATGTAAAACACATTTTATTCTCCCCTCTAATTATCATCTTTCTTCGCTTCTCTCAGGGCCCTTATATGTGGTCTCAATAAAGTCTGCAAATTCCCAAAGAATTCCTCATCTGCTTTCTTATCATTATTCCTTTGATTCTTGGACTTCATTTATTCCATAAGCACACTGGGAGCATCAATGCATAACCCCGTTTTGCAATTGTTTTGTCTGCACAATTAGGCATAATAATTAAAGCATCTTTTTTTTTTTGTCTGAAGGCAATTAAAGATCACTTTTAGAAACATGCAACAATAATATGGGATAATGTTACATTTATCAGCAAGGTCACTAAATGGGCAATAGATCTTACAACACAAATGGTCTCTCCTTTATAAACATCACTGCTGAGGTTACCTAAATGGCTGTAATAGCTTCCATGTACCTACCACTGGCTACCAGAACAAATTTTTTTTTCCCTTGCTGTGTTTCTATTCCTTTGTCGGCATTGAACACTTTGGTAACTGGCACTGTCCACTGACATACTGATAAAAAAAATAACGCTAAAACCACCTGGAAATAGGCAGTCAAGAAAAGAAAAGGCATGACCAAAAATAATAATAATAATGATAATAGTATTTAAAAGAAGGCCATAGAGACAAACTGAAAGATGTATCGAATGTTTGACTATAATACCAACCCCCAAATTGAAAGACAGTAACACAACTACAAAGTAGCTACTTAATAAATACTTAAAAAATACCAACTATAGTTTTTCAATAATGTTAGGTTCTCTTCACTGAACATGCTTTATCTCCCCCACACCCCACTAAAAATAACCTCAGGAAGGCAGCAGGAATATTGTCAAGTTTGCTCATTTTATTATTCCCAGCACTTGGATTAGTGACTGGAAACAAATGGCACACGATTCCTCTGTTGTTGTTTTACAGTGTTTGTTTGTTTTTAAAGATTTATTTATTTTTGCATACAAGCTGGGGTGCAGGCCAGAGGTGTGGGGCGGTGAGAGGGTTCACCAGAGACAGAGTGGGGAGCAGAACAGGCAGATCAACCAAAATACACTGCAGCCGCCGAGGCAGGAGAGGTCTGCTGCGCCATGTGGGGCAGCCAAGCACTGAATTCCAGCCATCAAGAGCTCCACAGTGCTGCACTTAACCTGTTGTGCCACCAGGGAGGCCCAGTGTTCGTTTTTTAATTGCCGTATAATATTCATAGAGAGAAATACATACCTACATAGGCATAAAATTTTCAGAATTGTCACAGGCTGAGCACATTCATACAACTAAAACCCAGATGAAGAAATAAAATAATATCCGTACCTCAGAAACTCACTTATAACCTTTGTCACTTCCTATCCCCCACAAGAGTAACCACCATCTCCACCAATGTTTTGTTTTGCTTACTCTGGGACTCCATATAAATGGAATCACGTAGCATAAATTGTTTTGGGTATGACTTTTTATTCAACACTGTGATGATGAGATTCATCAACATTGGGTATAGCTGGAGTTTGCTCTTTTTCCTTGCTGCATTATAGGCCATTGTGTGGACGTACCAGTTTACCCATTCACCCATTGATGGACGTTTACATAGTTCCCTGTTATGTGCTAATTTAAATGTGCTCTTATGAACATGGTAGTGACTACCTTTGAGATGTACATTTCTGCTGGATACATACCTACCAGTGGGACTGTTGTGTTATTGAGTAGGCATATGTTTAGATTCAGACACAAATATTTGTTGGGTAAATTTATAATTTGAGTTTCAAAAGAACCTATGTTTAATTGAGTTTTGGGTGAAATTAATTTAATTCAATACCCTGTATCAACATGAGGGAACTGGGGCCAAGTTCATTTAAGAGAGGCAGCAGAGGGGAATGTATATTGCTACCAACTAGTACGGCCTTGAGCAAGAAACCTCTGGCCTCAATTTCTTCACATAAATGAGGAAATTGAATAACATAATCTCAAAATACTTCCACATTCCAGTTCTAAAATTCTATAACTCACTTGGGGTATAATTGTCAGAGCCATGGCTAAAAGTCACCCTTCTAAACTCATACTGTAGTTTTAATTTCTTTACCCGCCTTTATTTCAGTATAATGAATTATTGATGAAATTATTTATTGCCAACACTAATAATAAATAACACTAGCTAATGTTTATAAATGCTCTTTCCAAGTGTTTTTCATGTACTATCTTATCAGATCCTTACAACACCTCATAAATACTGATGAAATGTACCCCATTTACAAGGGCGGAAACTGAAGCTCAGAATGGCTAAATGCCCAGCCTAAGGTCACACGACTACTAAGTGATGGATCTAGGTTCTTTCAGGCACTATACATAGATAATAACTTTATATGTGGCCATCTCTAAACCTAAACAGGATCTAATATCAATTAATTTCGCTATTGCTTAGTTGTATCTAGCAATTTGTTCCAATGGAAACTTTTTCTCCCTTGATTCCTGTATGTGACTAGTGACATACACAATCTCAAATAAACCATGCTACTGCAGCATTCTTGAGGCGGGGGGGGTGAGGGAAGGGGTGCTCCTGACCTAGTCTTAGCACTCCAGGAATCAGATTCTTCACTGAATCTCCTAAGATCATCTGGTACTGATCTCTAGCTTCAACACTTGGATAGGTTTCTTAACTTAGGATTTTATGATGGCAGTAAAATTAATATATCACAAATATCTAAACCCATATGGGAAATCATGTTAAATGAAATAGTAAAAGTATGCATCGTTATCCACCACAAGCTATAACATTATGTATCAGGTATCTAATATTCATGTCTAAATTCAATTTGATAAGAAACTGGTGAAAATCTTTCATTGTGTGGTCAGTGAAACATCCTTGCAATAACAGAATGCAGATTTTGTTCCCATATTCTTTGGATTTCTTTTTCTGTCTTCCACAAAGATTTTTGTAGGCTATGATTTTCCTTTGTCTCACATACTAGATTCCAGGTTACTCAGTAAAGAGAAATTGCTTTAACTGCTGACTTTTAATGAGGATCATCAGTTGACTTTTAAGGAGTCTTTGCTTTCAGCCAAAATACTTTGTAGCAATATGCCTATGGGGCATCTTGTTGTGCAAAAATTGTAATATTATTTCTATATACACAATCTTGTGGTTCAAAATCTCTTTCATTTATAACTGATCTAAATCGATCTAGAATTGGTCTTCTAGATTCCACAGGTCATATTCCACAATATCTACATTTAGTTCAACTCCAGTGTTAAGAGTAGAAGTGGCAATCAATGAAGGGACTTACCTATGCATCTTGGGGTAAGAAAGGTTTATATTCTTCCTTACAAATACTTTTAAAAAATTAATCATACATACAAATATCCTAATTATTGCATAATCTCTCATCAAAGTGCATTCAACTGTTTATCACACAAATAAGCTTGAGCTTGCCATTATAAATATTTAGGGTAGCAGTTCTACCTAGTATAAGTAGATATAAGTAAGATCTTTATAAGTAGATATAAGGAGATCTTTATAACTTGGGAAGTAGCCCCAAACTCCTATTATAAAGACAAAAAGGGTAGCAGCTCAGCAAAAGTTACAATTAATGAAGACATCTGTTCTTTGGTAATCATTGTCTGGGTCCCTGGTCTATGTATGATTCCTATCAAAGTTTAATAACTGCAGCTATTTCCAGATTTTTCCACTGTCTATAGAGAATAGATCTCAATGTCCTTGCCTTGGTCACTAGTAATTGGTTGTTTAATTATTTAACATGCATGAACTGACCAATAAATAAATGACCATTAGTAATTTTGATTAAATATTTTCTGCAGAGCCTCAAAACCGATTCAAACAAAATGTGATCATTACAAGTTTGTATTTCAGCCCCACTAGTGGCAACTATTTCTAGATTTCCTTTCTTGGCAGCATTCTGACTGGCATCTCTAGACCAATAATACCTCTGCAGAAGGGTCAAGAAGAGAAAGGTTGTTCGGCAAGATTGGGAGAGTTAGCCAAATTGAGATTGCATGTTTTCTGAAGTTTACAGAACTTCATTGTGATATCTTTTATTTTTACTAAAGGTAATAAATGAAGGGACTGTGTTGGTATTATTATTTCTGCCTCTTAAGGTAGTGAAACATCTTTATGATTTGGAGAGAAGAGAATAGGTAAAATACTAAAATTGTGATCAAATCCCTTAAGTCATCAAATAAAGATTGCCTTTCCCATATCTTTGAAATCAGGGTGTGCATTTTTAATCAATTCAATCTATAAACTAAGAGACAGTACTGGAACTGATGGGAGCTAAGACACAGTAATATTGGGGCACTGAAGTAAAAACTATAGACTCCTGCTGCTGTGGCCCCTTAGGAATTCCCTGGTTCTGGTTCATTGTAAAACTTGATCATTGAGAAAGCAGTGGAGGAAACTGTTGCATTGAAAGAAGACAGAGTTAAAAATAAAATGTGTAGTTGAGGAATATTTTCAAATTGCTAAGACCTTATGGAAATATAGGCTAACTAATAAGGGGGGAATTAGAGTATGGTTATATCAAACGAAATGGTACCCCATAATTATAGGTGGAGTTTGATAAAATCAACTGTAGGTTTTATACCTGACCCATTCTTTATTTCCTGGACACAGAGTTTTGTTCCACATGCTAAATATATTGTAAAAAGAAAAAAATCATTAAAAGAAAGTAAAATATAAGAAGTCTGGGTAGAAATATGGGAGGAGCTAATTCCAAAAAATAAAAAGTCAGAAAGTAAAAGAATTGAAATTTGAGAGCTAGTATGAGCCTGTATTATGGACTGTATTATGGGTATCATTGACTTGATACTTTTCCCATTGTCTCTGGTTAAGTCTAACTGGATAATAAATCATAAACAACCACATTTTCCCCCCAGTCATGTTCACTGTGTACCCTGTGTGAAGTTAGTTCACCATGGACTGGAAAGAAAGAAAGGGGGGGGGGGAGAGAGAGAGACAGAGAGAGAGACAGACAGAGAGAAAGAAGGAAGGAAAGAAGGAATGAAAGAAGGAAAGAAAGAAAAGAAAAGAAAAGAAAGAAAGAAAGAAAGAAAGAAAGAAAGAAAGAAAGAAAGAAAGAAAGAAAGAAAGAAAGAAAGAAAGAAAGAAAGAAAGAAAGAAAGAAAGAAAAGACTTGTCCATTGGGCAGGAACTTAATGAATCATTTGAACTTTAGTCAAAAAACAGAAACCACATGAGGTAATTTTAAAGACTAGAATTTAATCTAAGGAATTGATTATACATGTGACAAAAGAACTGAATTGTGGAAGAGGAGATGGTGAGACAGAGATTAACAACCATCTCTGGCTACCCTAGAGCTAGAGTAACATCGGTAGGAGGCTATGCTTCAACTCCAAAAGTTATGGTGACTGGGTATAAGTTGAAACTATAGTGGACCCTCCCAGTACCATGAAGAAAGCATTTTCCAGCAAGCTCTCTACCAATAGGAGAAGCACAGATTTATCACCAAAAGCAGAGTACAGAGAAGAATATTCTGGCTTCTCCCTTTCCTTATGCCTTCTTTATAACAGTGTATTCCATTGGCCAAACTTACAGGGATGTTAAAGGACAAGGAGCCTGAGAAATACAATTTTGTGTAATAGAAAGCAGGGCAGAGAAAGACAGTATGAATATGAAAATTAGCAGGTCAAGATATGCCACAAGAAGGTTCCTAGAAACACTATTATCACACTATTAAACACACTGTGACAATTTTGGGTGGTCTAGGTATAATAGCATAATTTTAATTTGTGTGATTCTTATATTTTTCCTTATATGCATTTCATTCTGATCCTCAAAATTTTGCTTCAGAGATTTTTGCAAGATGTAAAACATGTTACTTGAAATCATAAGCTCCCTTCTATGAAATAAATGTCTAAACTAGTTGCAGATGTTACGTTAGAGTTACTAGAGAGAAAGTGAGGAGTACAGGGATATGAACAGCAAGCAGCAAAAGGAAAATAAGTTTAAACACTGGGAGAAGACAGAATACAGGTATTTGGAGAAATCAAAAACTCATAAGCTACTCAGTGTTGACATCTCAGGGAGAGGAAAAACCTTAAAAGGAGTGGATGTGTTGTTGTTCCAATGAAGACTAAAACCTAAGTACAGTAGATCCTTGCCTTACCAAAGAGTCCTATACCCCAAGAGAGTGGATATACAAAAAAGCTTTCAGGAAAAAAAAAAAAGGCAAGTGCAAGCTGAAGTATCCTCTGTATCAAAAGGGGCCAATAAACTGGCTAATTCCGCATCCCAGCAGTAAACAAGTACTACACTTGAAAGGGTTTAACTAAAAGAATTGAGCAATGGAACTGTTCTCTAAAGTTTGAATAGGATTAAAGAAATCAAGAAGGATGGTAAGGCATCTTAGTGAATGTCATTAGATCCCAGACCTAAAAGTGAAAAAGTATTAGCATAACCCCATAAGAGCTGAAATCTAGCAATAAGATCCTTCCACCAAGTCCTGAGGCCTTTGAAATACAAATTCTCTAATAAACAGTGAGAAACAAAAAGGAAGCAAAATAAATATTCCAACCTTATTCTTTTCTATCCTATTGAATTCCAGATGGTAACTCTCCTTAGCTAGACTCATGAAGAGGTACCTATCTGGAAGTCAAAGAAAAAATAAGTCCAGATAAAACAATCTGTAGAAGTCTTAGACACATAGTAGAGCAGAAAAGGGCTAAAATTGGGAGGGGTCACATAAAAAACATCCAGTACCCAGAAGTACCAATTATGTAGAATCTAAGGTGTCTACAATCTGAGGAACTCATTTTTTTAAAAAATAGTAATATGAAATTATGGACAGATGTACGTATTTGATTAGATTGCAAGAAATCACAGAGAACCAAGATAGCAACAGAGGAGGTTCTTTGCTTCATTCTTGAGAGAATCATCAAACTGTTAACAAGAACAGAAGTACAACCAGAAATTCCCATGGGTGGGGCAATACTGGAGCACCCCTTGTACATCAGAGGTCAACACAGACCATGATAGAGAAGAGAGAGAAAAGAGAATCAGCTTCCCTGAACAGAGTAGAGAGAAGTTACTGAAGACAATGGGGGAGGCAAACACAGAAGGGCTTCCAACTCCTGCCCGGGTCTCTGAGGAGGGGAGAACTGGAAGATATGGAGGCATATACCCGTGGCTGAGGAGAAACATGTATGGAAGAGTGGGCAGCTTTATAATACAGAGTACTGGACAGAACTCCCCTCCCCAACCTTTAGGACGGGAAAGGAATGGACAGAATACAGACTGTAGAATCTCAGGTCTGGAACCCTAGAGATGAAGTGTATCTTACCTACCGTGAACACAGTCAGTCTTCCCTGCCCTGCCCCATTATATCACTTGGCAATTCAAAAACAGTTCTCAGTATCTACAGAAGCCAGCTGTGGGGTAGGTGGGAGAGCTCTCAGCCTTTTCCGCCCCCACCCCCATGGGCCTTCTCAGGCCTAGGTGCTGTGTGGCTTAGAGTAGCAAAGCCTGGGGGGCGTGGCTTAGAGGAGCCATTAGAGTGGCTACAGCATAGCCATTGGTGTAGTGGGCTCGCATGTGCAGAAGGACAGAGAAGAGAGAGAGAAGCAGCAACACACACAGGGGGCAGTAGCAAGAGCACGCTGCAGGAAGGGCCCCAGAAAAGCTGAAGATTTGCTGGGGCCCAGGAGGCTCGGCCACGAGCAGATGGCACCCAGTGGTCCCCCCAGCCCCACCACTTAGTATACAGTTGCCAGAGTTTAAATAATAAAAGGCCATAAAAAGCCACCGAGGGCTCCAGGACTCATTTATACCCGTCTGCTCATCATCAAGAATCTGCCCAGTGCCATTTTCCTGCTGGCACTACACCTGCAAAGTCTAAAAAAAAGAAACAACCCACAGGGTTATCTGATGAAAAAGAAAAAGTAATTCAATTTCTAAATAATGCTACAGATAGGTTAAAAAAATAGGAAAGACTAAAGCAGTAAAATGGGCAGACAAAAAAATATATATATAACATATGACACTTTGAGACTCAAGGGATTATGACATCATAAGGGGGAGTACAACTCTCCAGAATCTCACCACAAACATATAGAATATTTTAGTTCCCTATTAGAGAGTTCAAGCTGCCATAGTAAAGGAACTCAAAGAGAGGCAGAAAACATGGAGGAGCAAGTCAAAGTGACAAAAGAAAACTCAGAAAGTCTAATCCAAGAGATAGAAAAAAATTCAGAAAATGAAAGAAAAAAATGAAGACACTCAGAAATAAAATTAGTGAACAAAAATTGAAGTATTAACAAAGAAAATAACAGAGAATCAGGATGTAAAAAGCTCAACAGGAAAGATAAAAAAATTCTAGAGAAAGCTATGGAAGCAAAACAGACCAAATGGAATTATAAATCAGTGACCGCAAAGATAGTAATACATAAAAGATATAGGTGGAGTGAGACAGAAACACGGAGTTAAAAAAAAAATGAAGAAACACTTTGAGAATTATTGCACTCCATTAGGAAAGGCAACATAAGGATAACGGGTATTCTCAAAGAGGAAGGGGTAGACAGAGAACTAATTGAAAGAAACAATAGAGGAAAATTTCTCAAGCCTGGAAAGGAAACTAAATTACAAGGCCTGTGAAGCTAAAAGAACACCTGCATATGCAATGAGATTTATACAAGACACCTGAAAGTGAAATGATTAAAAGCTTAAGATAAAGAAAGTATGTTGACAGTGAATAGGGGAACAAACCAGGTTATTTATAAAAAGAATTCCATCAACAGAAATTTCTCAAGCAAGAAGATAATTAAATTAAATTTAAAATACTCAACGATAAAAATTGTCAGCCAAGAATTGCATATATGGCAAGATCTCTCTTACAAGAAATGCTGAAAAGAGTTCTCTTACCTAAGTCAAAGAAAATTCAAAAAATAAAACTGAACCAGGAAATAGATGAAAACAGAAGACAGAAGGCAGTAGCATAGTCCTCATATATCATTAGTCATCCTTAATGCAAATGGACTGAACTTACTAATCAAAGACACAGAGTGGCAGGATGGATAAAAAACAATCCCCAAAGTCATGCTATTTCAGGAGACCCATCAGAACTTCAAAGATAAACATAGGCCCAAAGTAAAATATTGATAACAGCCCTACAAGCCAACAGTACGCTGAAAAAAGGCAGAGGCAACCATACTTATATCAGAACTATAAAGTTACTTCTCCAAAGACATTCAGGTGAGCAACAGACATATGAAAAAAATGCTTATCATTATGTATCATCAGATAAATTTGAATCAAAACTACAATGAGATATCATCACCTCACACCTGTGACAATGACCCACATAAAAAAAAAAACACACACAACAGAAACAAGGGTGGCCATGGGTTTAGAAAAATGAACTCTTGTACACTATTGGTAGGAATGTAAACTGTTTTAGGCCCTATGGAAAACAGTATAGAGGTTTCTAAAAAAAAAAAAGTTTAATGTTATTGAAGTACCATTAGTTTCCATAGTTGTTAGTATTTTGTAAGTATAGGATCTTCCCCAGCATGTATGGTTACCTTGCACATACACTCTCCAAGCTCCCATAGTTCACTGTGCTCTATGTGCAATTTTGCATTGCACATTCAACAAGGGGTTAATTCCAAAATACATAAATAACTCATACAATTCAACAACAACAACAACAAAAAGACAACCCAATTTAAAAAAAATGGGCAAAAGACCTAGACACTGCTCCAAGAAGATATACAGATAGGTCTACAAGGCACATAGGTGGAAAATGATCAGCATCACTTATTATAAGAGAAGTGCAAATCAAACCACAATGAGATATCATCTCACGATGAGAGTGACCTATATCAAAAAGACCGAAGGAAGAAATGTTGGCAAGGATGTGAAAAAAAAAAGGAACCCTCATATACTAATGGTGGGAATATATACAGGAACAGCCTATATGGAAAACAGTATGGAGATTACTTTAAAAACAAAAAATGGAAATGTCATGTGATCCAGCAAAACCACTCCTGGGTATTTACCCAAAGAATTGAAAACACTGATACAAAAAGACTTATGCACCCCAAGGTTCACAGTAGCATTACTGACAATAGCAAAGGCATGAGATCAACCTAAATGTCAAGGACAGATGAATGAATAAAGGGAAATGCTAAGTGAAGTTAAGTCAGAAAGTGAAAGAGAATTATCAGATGGTTTCACTCACTGGTGCAATATAAATAACCAAAGAAAACAAACTGACAAGACCTAACAAAAAAAACTCTTAGACTCTATGAAAAATACAGTAGTTACCAGAAGGAAAGGAGGTGGAGGGATGAGAGGATGAGTGGTAATGAGATAGTATATTGGCCCTGGTTTTTTGATAGAGGAGACTGAAGTATGTGCACATGTTGAGGTGTGAGGTTGTAGTCCCCAAATTATAGTTATGTAAATGAATGGCAAATCCATAAAATTTGATTTTTAAAAGAGTAAACTGAGTTGTTATCTGGACTTGGTTAAGTATAGTTGGACAAAAACCTTTCTGAACCCTAAAATTTAGTTACCACTTTAATATAATTTTTATTAACTACCTATTACTATTCAAGGGCTTGCTAAGTTTAAAATAAAAGTACTCCTCTAGAAGCAATCATTATCATGAAGCAGTATATACAGATATGAATTATAATGCTGTATGCCTGAAACCTACATGTTATAAATCAAATCAAAACCACCAACGTATTTTACTGTGAGTTATAAATCAATGTTACTTTGATAAAAATCTATATTTAAAAATGCTGCAATCTTGATAAAGAATGAAATGGAAAAAAGGGTATCATTAAAAAATGTTTATGTCATCAACTTAATGGCAGATGTCTGAATGTCTATAGACTTAAAGATCTCTGCCGCTGCTCCCTTCTCCCTGAAATGGGTAAAAATCTAGCATTCTATTCATGACTCACTTCCTTCCTCTGGCCCCACCAACCGCCACAGCCCTTTCCTTTATGGAAATTTAATGCTCAAAGTTTCTGCCCTTTCACATAGATAAGGTATGGAATTAATTAGGATTACAGAATCTCAAACTGTATAGGTAAGTAGTATGCTTGAATATCATGTGTTAGACAGTGACACCTATTGGTGAAGTGTAATATTATAAACTAGGGCTATTGAATATTATAATATAGTCAAACCTCTATGATTTGGACATAATGGGAAAATAGACTAAATAGGGGAAAATTCTAAGTAAGCAAAAACAACCACTTGGTGATACTATTAACACCTTAAAATAGTCTAGGTAATATAATCTAGACTAAAAGAGAGGTCCCTAGGCCCTTAAAGAAAGGATTTCTGATTAGGGCAGCAAATATTCTGCCTACATTGTAATGATACTGCCTTAAATTGGAAATAATAATTCATTTTAAATTGGGTTTTCTGAAGTTCTTAAAGTGAGTTTGCTCCCTTAAATGGACACACATTTAACAACTCTATCTTGATTAATTTTTGGAATTTTATTTTTCTTAAAATGACCTTACTTAAAAATTCACGAAGCTCAAACTTGTAAAATCCAAATTAATAAAAAAAAATCTATGTTCCAACAAGAGATTAAATTTAAGTATTTTAAAGTGTTCCTAAGTATGAAATAAATATTTCTTACTTCAAATAGAAACAGGAAGGATTCACTTATTTGTGAATCAGATTAAAGGAACAAGGAAAATGTGAAAAGTAAAATTGCACCCAATTCTCTAAAATGTCTAGCGCACTGTAGGACTAGAATCAACTTGACCTCTTCCTCATCAAAAGTTCTCCTTTGAACTTTTTATAAAACTTATTAAAATAACTTACATGACAGCATTACTTGTAAATAGATTCATATTATAGTATAAATACATTCGTATCATAAATATATATCTAAGTATCATTTAAATATATTTGCACTATGAAATTGCATTATAAAATATTTTTAATAATGAAATGAATGGGAAAATTAAATTCACTCCAAGTAATTTGTTTTATAAACTGCACTTGAAGGAATACACTAATATATATAGCATAATGAGTGATACCCGAAAGAAAAGTACTCCTAAACCCAGCCTTCTCCCTGATATAAAATAATTTTCACTCTCAGAGGCTTCATTCATTTCCTCTCTAACTATCTGATTGGATTATAATGGGAGGTATGAGGTTTTTTCAGGATCAGTTCTGAACTCACATTCCCCTGTCTCTCCCTCTCAATTATCTCCCCTTCTCAGAATTCTCACCTCCTTCCCTGAGTAATAGTGTGAAATCTAGTCTTGACTGCGGTACAGCACAAAGGCGCACTAACATTTTATTTTCCTCTGCTGCTCCCTCCCCTCCCTTCTCCTTTTAATCAATGCTGGAGGAGTGCTTTGAGGAATTCATTCTCAAGCCCTAAAGTCAGTGTGAGACCAAGCAACTTGATCACACAGGGAGCTGAAGGTACCGTGTTGACTGCCTGTGATAGCTTTCCTGACTTCCATCTCTGGAAGACATGCAAGAAGCCAGTGCATTTATCCCTGTAGAAGTAACCATATCAATTTCATGGCAAGAAATTCCAAGCTGTAAAATTCTAGACTAGAGGGATTAAGGCAGGGGTGGGAGTGGGTGGAGAGGGGAGAGAGAAACAAACGAGACCTCTGAATAATGCATACTCTGTTCATCTTTCCAGAGGAAAGGGAAAAGCTGTGAACAAGCAGACCAGAACATCGACTTTGCAGTTAATTTTTATTTTCTATTAACATCATCAAAGCATGTTTAATGTGTTCTTCCATGGAGAAGGGCAGTCCTTGCCAAAATTAAAATCAAGAAAGGTTGCCATCTGTGAGAGTTAAGAAAACATGGAAAGAGTTGGAGAACAAAGGAGCAACTCCTGGTATAAAGGAACATATTTTTAAACTCATGATTATTTTGGGGTCTGTCCTTGTTTAACATAGGATTTTGAGGTAGAAGAGTTTAGAATCTTTAAATAAATGAAACATTACTGGCACACTGAGTTATCCAGTCATTCATTTAGGGAGTTGACCCCAGGAGAGTCAATTAGAATCACTTGGGGATTAGTGGGTTACAGTTTATAGCAGAAACCAAATGAAGCCTGAGAGGAAGCAGTTGTTGGAAGTTAGGGCAAGACTGATGGTTCATGAAGACAACTTAGTTGAGCCTGAGACAGCTTGGTGAGCTAATGCAGATCCTGAAAAAGCAGAGTCTTAGCTAGCAGAGTCAATGTCTCATTTGCACACCAGGATGCTGGTTACCAAAACCTGAGCACCCTCTCAGCTGGAAGGGCCAAGGGTATAGTCCTCTCCAATGATAGGCAGAAATAAATCAGTGGTTCTCAAAGTGTAGTCCCAGGAGCAGCAGCATTAGCATACTCGAGGAGCTTGTTAGAAAGAGAAATTTTCAGGCTCACACCCACTCACTGAATCAAAAACTCTGAGGCTGGGGCCCAGCCCTGGTTTCATAGCCCACCAGATAATTCTGATACTCGCTTAAGTATAGGAGTCACCGGAAGAAACTACTGGAATAATAAAAATAGTTTATTAACTGAATATAAAGTCTCAATGATAATCAAGGAATTTATTAGATAGTCAAAGTGAGGATTTAACTGGGAAGCAGTCCAACAGATTCTGCTCTCTGAGAGTTGTTGCAATAAACACAAGTGAGTCAATAATATAAGAATGTAATTATTCTTGATAGGAGGGGCTTCTAAGTTCTAAGTTATCATGACCTAAACATATGCTGATGCTAGAGGAACACAATGCAGGGTTTAATTCCTTCCTTTCAAAAGAATGCACTGTAGAGATGCAAAAGTTGGGTAAAATTCTTAAGTTCTTTATTTTGTTTTTTTCCTGACTTCTTGGTTGTCAGTGGTATGAAATGACTGGCTTTAGGTGCAGGCAGCAGAGTCCTACATATGCCACAGTATGGAGCCTATGGAACTATATTACAATTAAACAAAGACTCAGTGAGTCTTTCTGTAAGCTGTTTCATCCCACTCTAGACCACCATTCCCTCATGCCTTAAGACTTGTAACAGCCACTTCTTTGGTCTCCCTATGTCCAGGTTCAGGGTCCTCCAATCAATATCTGCACTGCAGGGAGAATGAGTCTGCCAAATTAAATATCAACTAGGGTCATTTCACTGATAAGTACCATTCAGTAGCTTCCCACAGCATTTAGGATCAAAAGTCCAATTTGTAGCCCAACCTCTTCTGTGCTGCCCACAGTACCCTCCTTCACAGTGTCCTTCCAAGCTGGAATCTGCATTCTAGACTCCTGCCAAGCTGAATTGTTTTTAGCTCTTCAGATTCAACTTTTAGGCCATCACACATGCTATTTCCACTAACTGAGACACTCTTTCCATGTCTGTTTGTCAGTCCAGTCTGGAGGTGGAAATAAGTAGTAACTCACAGAGGAAGTCAGGAAGAAAGGGAGAAAAGAAAGAAATCCTAAACTAGGGGCCTCTCTGGTGGTGCAGCGTTGAGCACTGCACTGTGGAGCTGTCTGCATCGGCGATGCCAGTTCGACGCCTGGCTGGGGAGATCCCCTCATGGCGTGGCATACCTCTCCTGCCTCGCCCGCTGCTCCCCTCAGCAGTGTATTTGCATCGATCTGCCTGTTTTGCTCCCCACTCTGTCCCTGGTAAACTCTCTCGCTGCCCCATGCCTCTGGCCTGTATGGCTTGTAGGAATAAATAAATAAATCTTAAAAAAAAAAAAAAAAGAAATCCTAAACCAAAAGAATATCAGACCTAACTGTGAACTAGGTGGCATGGGATCTTGATGCCCTTCCTTTGCTTCAATCCACCTTCTGCAGATGTTCAACCTATCCCTTACTTCACCATTGATGTCTCAGCTTTTCTGGATGCTCTGGGTCCCAAACACAAAACACCCTCTGCAGATTAGGCTTTTGGTGACTTCCAGGATGATGTTACTCAAAGTGTGGTTACCAAATCAGCAGCATCAATACTACCTAGGAACTACTTAGAAATATAAAATATTGAACTGCTGGATCTACTGTATCAGCAACTCTGGGACTGGATCCTCCAATCTGTATTTTTTTTTAAATCCTCCAGATGATGTTTACGAACACTAAAATTTGAAGGTTACCACCTCAAGTATTTGTATTAGAATCTATGCCAACAGTACTCCAAATTTTCTCCTCATTCCCAGAGGCGGCATTCTTTGAGTGATAACACCCTGTCCCTCTTTTGAGTAAATTATAGAATTATCTCCATTAGTGAGACTGAGGAATGGAGTAAGGTAGAGAGTAGGAAGCCTACAGTGCCTGTGCCTCCAATTGTATAAGTAGTAGTAACAGTAATAACTATAGCAGCACTAGTACTAATCAGGAATAATAAATACTACCAATCATTTACTAATCTCCTATAACTCACAGCCTTGGAATATAGGAATTATTATTCCCCTTTAACAGGTGTAAAAACCAAGAGATCAGATAATTTATCTAACACCCAACTAGTAAATGATAGGTTATGAAATTAAATGTGAGTCTGTCTAGCCAAGTCATTAACTCCACTGTATCATCTATTACTGCAAGGGTGCAAGGTAGTTACTGGAAAGACACTGCTTCTTGGGTGTGGCCCCTCTTTTTCTTAGCAAATATGGCAACCTGAGCATCCTACCTAACCTGCTTTTCTTTTAGCCTCTTTTCTATCATTGAGTGTTTTGGGGCAACTCTTCTCCTTACTGACCAATGACTGAGATGATTCAGTTTGCATTTTCTGTTGACATGAAGAAGACAATGGACAGAAATGTCATGTGAGAGAAAGAGCAAGAGTCCTCCAGATGAAATGCAATATGTAAATGGAAATTGTCATCATTATCCCCTGAATAAATGGAGAAGATGTGAATTGGCTCTCACAGAACTGGAAGGAAAAATTGGACTGTGAACGTAAGCATTATTAATTTAAGGCACTGCCTGAATTTGCCTCTGGCGGTTTCCTTTGTAAACACTGTTAACACCCTGGAATGCTTCAATTGTATCTAAATGTATAGCTTAAATATGTAAAAAGAGGAACCTAGGCATTACTTTTAGGCATGCAGAGAATTATCTGCATCTGAAATCTGCCAGGACAAAATAAAACTAGTCTAGGAGACTTCCAAATTATGAAGTCTAATATTTCTTATGAATTTCTTTCCTAGAATATAGTGTTGCTGCCTCTCCCCATGCAAGACCAGGCATAATTTACAACTGACAAAACATAGCCCTGAAACGTTGTTGGTAGAGAATGTGCCTGTTTTTGTATTTCTCTGTAACATGAACATGGTTCTTAGGGGTAAATGGCTCAGCAAGGGATATCTTCAGGCAATAGGATTATTTAAGTGGTCAGGTCACAGCTGAGTAACTTTGTAAATGAACCTTGTAGAGTTAACTCCATGGAGGAGAATAAGTGCATCGTTATGACCTCATTCTGAGGTGGAAAGCCCCTTGGTGGCAGGCATTCTGAGAAGGTATATTGGGGCACCAGAACCAAGTAAGTTGTATTTCCCAGAAGGAAAATACATCCATGATTTTGGAAGAAGTGAGTGGAAGTGAAAAGCCACCCCACTCTCACTAGGGTCACAGGTTTTCTCAAGTAATCTGGAAAGTAAACATGCGTTTATCATTTCTGTGGAGACTAAAAAGCACTTAGGAGAAACCTTGACTGTCTAGAGCTTGATGAGCATCCATAACCCAGAAACTGCCCCCCACTCCCCATTTAGAAGGAAGAGAATAAAGAGAAAGATTTGGAATAATTGCTGCTAATTATGAACCAACCATGGGGGGAAAGGGGGTGAGGGGGGTGAGAGGGGTAAACTAGCATCTCCATGTTCCAGGAGAGTTAAAACTTGAATTCTTGGCGAAGTATAGAATAATACTGACACCGACCAATACAGATAGTGGTGTGCTGAGCCAAAAGTGGGTCTGCTCCCCTAATCTAACAGATGTATGACTAACCACAGGGAAAAGGATTTATTTTGCTAGGTCCATGGAACAAAATTGAGGAAGGAGACAGTTCAAACCTGCCTCTTTGCTCATTATGAGATTTGAGGTTTTAAAGCCTGAATGGAAGATAGGGAAAAGAAATAACTGGTCAGAGAAAGGGGAGGTAAGGAATTTTCATTGGGAGGCAGGAAGGGTAACAACAGTCTTACCCTTTATTCCCAGGAGATTGGAAGGGTTAGACGTAATATGGTTACTCCCAGTTACTTCTCGAATCATAAACTTAAAATCATAAGGTTATTCCTAGTTGCTTTTTCTGGAGTCTGTACATGCTCCCTAAAACAGAGCTCATCAATAACCTGTCAAAATTTACTTTGACTAATTTCTGGTGATCTGGTTCTATTGAATCTGCAAAAACAAGATGTCAAAAAGCAAAGAGGAGGAGATACACGGGAAAATGACAATAATGAGCAAGTTTTGACTATTTTTTGCATGACAGGCTTGAACTTAGCAAAACAATTTCTGATCACGTTTTTAGTCTTACCATAGATGGGGTAAGCACATTCTATATATTGTATGATTTCATTCTCTCAGTAAACAATCTTATTAAATAGTTTACTAATACCATTCCTATTTCACAGATAGGGAAACTGAAACACAGCAGTTATGTAATTTGCCGGAGGTAAGGTTGCTAGAAAGTAACAGAAGCAGAATTAAAACTCAGTCTGACTCCAGAGCCCGTGTTCTTAACCACATAGACCTGTCATCACTAGCCATGGCACATTTGGCATCTAGAATTCAATTCCAGCTTAGTCATTTGCAGGTCAACCCTGAGAAGTGATTTAACCTTATTCTTAAAAGCTAGAGAGTGGGCAAAATTCTGAACTAGCAGATTACCATGAATGATATATGCAGCATTTGTAAGATACTCAATAAGCAGTTTCTCTATTTTAAATGCATTTATTTTATTATTAATTTGCTTTTATTGACATATAATTGAATTATAGTAAAACACACCAATCCTTAGTATGTAGTCAGTGAGCTTCACAAATTTAACACCTTTGTGATCGACACCCTTACAAACATATCACTTCAGAAATTGCCTCTGTTGGTCTGTAAATTTGAGTTTCCCAAGTAAAATTTATTTAGTTTTTTAAAAATTTATTTATTCATGCAAACAAGACCTGGGGTGTAGGCCGGAGGTGTAAGGGTGGTGAGAGAATTCACCAGAGACAGAGTGGGAAGCAGAATAGGTGGATTCACTGAAGTACACTGCTGAGGGGAACAGCGGGCAAGGCAGGAGAGGTCTGCTGCGTCATGTGGGATGCTCCCTAGCCAGGAATCGAACTCATGCTGCAGTGGCTGCAGATAGCTTCATGGTGCTGAGACAACCCAATGTGCCACCAGGGAGGCCCCCCAAATGAAATTTAAAATTAGCCCCTACACACTGAGGTGAGGAAGATACAAAAGAAAAAGGTAGAACTCTAGACTGGTAGGTGGTGATTTTAATAAACCAGGAAGCCTCCCTAGAGTCTTATTCTGAGTGACCACACCCACTGCACCCACTATGCAGAATCTCAAAAGTTTATATAGAAAGTCAGAATCTTGACATAGAGTTGCAGGATATGTAAGATTTTGTGCATTAATAATTGTTAAAATCTATGTTCCAAAAGTGGACATAGTGTGTACAGGCAGTTTTCTGTCCTGAGCACAAAAAAAGTAAAAAAAAAAAAGTTGTTTAATATTTGTTGTTGTGTACCCAAATACACACCGAATAAACTCTTTATATTCATTCATTCAAAAAAAGAAATTTTAACAAGCTTTTATTGTATAGTCCAGAAGCCCTCAATAGCACATTATTTTCTCAAGGCTGTATCTTTGAAATAGCTCCAGCTATATGAATGATGTGCATAATGTATATTCCAAGGACAGTGGAGGGGGTAAAGTGAAGCTTATAGGCTAACCAGCGGTCATGTGCTCTTGATACCCACCTACCAGTCTAGAGTTCCACCACCTCAATCCTTTTCTTCCTCAATCTGCCAGCCACTACAAAGAGAACACTCTAATGACAATTCAGCGCAGGTTAATTTTACCAGTCTATAACTTTATATGTACTCTCCTATTCTTTCACTCAAACATTTTTTTGAGATTACTTATGTTGTCACATATATTCAGTCATTTATACCCATTTATTGCTGGAATCCCATTGGATGGATATACAATCATTTGTCCATTTGGTCTCCAATTTGATGGCTATTTGAATTTTTCAAACTTATTCTTTTTTATTTCTTGGTTTATCTGTAGATTTATCCAGTATTAATGGTCAGTTGCCATTTTATTTGTTCCTGATAAAAATAATGTGGTCAACCAGATGCATTCTCATAGTTTAATCAGCCAAATTTTTATCCCATAATATTAATCTTATATCTTTTTTGTTGTTGTTGCTAATTTCATACTTGAAATTTGGGGGAGGGGAGACTCTGAATAAACAGTTTCTTAAGGTACACATTAAACTCACCAACCAGTTGTAGTTATGATCCATCATTGCAATGGCTATAGACTACTTCTCTAGCTTAAAGATCTGAGAGGAACATGCAAGGTGGAATGATTACAAACAATAAAGAAAATCATAAGCACATAATAGACATTATAAAGACATAGATTGGATTTTTGTGGAATTTGAAAAACAGAAAACACCTGTCTTAAAATCTTCAAATCCTTATCATATTTATCAGGAGCTGAAGAGGATTGCCTGAGAATCCAAATTTAATTCTGAATTTAATTTTTGTTTGGGGATGTTAATAATTTACATTTTCAGTGCTGATTATATATATATATATGTATGCATATATATATATGTATGCATACATATATATATAATTTTAAACACGTGAGTTATGTAAAGGTTACAGAGGAAGTTCTTTGCTTTGCTCCCAAGACAAACATCTGACAGTTAACCAGAGGGACACTATACCCAGAGAGTCCCATGGCTTAGAGTGAAACTGAAATACACTTTGGGCATTGGTGATCAATATGGGTAACAGAGAAGAAACACAGAAGAGAGCCAGACTTCACTGAACAGTAGATGATTGGAAAGAAGTGTCTGGAGCAGAGAATGCAGCCAGCAGAGCTGCCAGATCACCCAATGGGACTGGGAAAGGGAGAGCAAAATGATGTGGAGGCACACACCCATGGTTGAGAAACACTAGTGGAAGAGCTGGAGTGCTCCCCAAGGCCATGGTCCTAGCAGGGAGAACTTCACTCCCCATCACCTGGAACGTCAGACTGGCAATGACCTTGTGATAAAAATTTAAAGACACCCCTTGCTCATTGTTTGGAAGCATTAGCATTGTTAAAATGGCCATCTTACCAAAGCAATATACATATTTGACACACTCCTTAAAAAAATACCAATAGCTCTATTTTTTTTCCTAGACCAGAAATGAGTGAATATCCATTATTTGTCTTTCTCCTCTGTTTTATTTCTCTTGTCATAATCACCTCCAATATTCAAAGAAATGAAACAAACATTAGTGAAATTTATATAGAACCACAAAGACCCAAATAACCAAGGCAATCCTGACAAAAAAGAAGACCAGAGTGATCACTTCAAACTATACTGCAAAGCTGTATCACTTAGATAAAAAGACACCGAACTGAATGGGAGAAGACAGTGGCACATCATACATCCAACAAGGGACTAATATCTAAGATCTACAAAGAACTCATACAACTCAGCAATAAGAAAATAAATAATAATCAAAAGAATGGGCAGAAGAGTGAAATAGACATTTCTCCAAAAAAGACACACAGATGGCCAATAAGCATATGAAAAATGTTCATCATCACTCATCAGGGAAATGTAATTCAAAATCACAATGAGATATTACCTCACACCAGTGAAAATGACCTATATCAAAAGACCAGAAGAATAAGTGTTGCCAAGTGTTTAGAGAAAAAAGAAACCTCTTACACTGTTGTAGGACTGGCCCAACTCCTATGGAAAACAGTATGGAGGTTTCTCAAAACATTAAAAATAGATCTACCAGCAATTTCATTTTTAGATATCTACCTAACGAATGAAAAAACACTAATTTGAAAGGATATATGCATTCCTATTTTCATTGCAGCACTATTTATAATAGCCAAGCTATGGAAACAAGTACTCAAAGAGAGATGAGTGTATCAAGATATGGTGAATACACACAATAGAATATTACTCAGTTATAAAAATTTTTAAATATGAAAACTTGTCATTTGTGACAACATGGATGGAATTGGAGGTGATTATGACAAGAGAAATAAAACAGAGGAGAAAGACAAATAATGGATATTCACTCATTTCTGGTCTAGAAAAAAAATAGAGTAACAGACAAAGCTAAAACAAAACAAATCCTAAAAATCTAGATGTGAGGCTACCAAAGGGGGAGCATTGTGCAATAAGAACAATGGACTATGTTAGAGGATTATGGGTACTTTGGTAGTAGGTATGGTGTGGTAACATACATCTAAAGAGATATGATCAGATAGCCCTGAGTCCTATACATTGCTGTAATTTGTTACCACACACAAAAATAATTTCATTAAAAATAAGAGACATTTTAAAAATTAATCTATATAAGCAAGGTTTCTCCTTGACCTAGCGTAGTACAGTGAGAATTAAAGGTAGAAAAAATATATTACACATTTTATATCATTTTATCATATTACTAATTAGAGCTGTATTTGTAATGTATATTTCATCTAGAGTTCAAAATATTTAATTTGGATATACGTGTGTGCGCGCGCGCGCGTCTGTGTCTGTGTCTGTGTGTTTCTCCCCAGAATGATATTCTAACAAACTGCTAGAGGCTTTTTTGAATCTTTGCCTTGACTAAACTGGGATGGGCCAAAACCATGATAAAATGATTTCACTTAGGTTATGTTTCTCTTATATTACTTTAAAATATTTCCCCATTTTCCAACAATTGAATAAATTTTCCAGCATGGCTAATGACCCTTCTTTTCCTCCTATCTTTTTGCCACATGCCTTATCTGACATATCTAGAAAAAGGCACGAAATTTTAAGTGCTTGTTATATTTTTCAAAGCCAGTTTATTGTACTTTCTCATCCATCCCCTATTATTTGGCTTCTCTCTTTCTTTGGTGTTTCTAGGGACTAGAAGCTCTTCCAAGAATAGGGAAGATTAGTTGAATATGCTAGATATCTTCTTACCTTGTTCTGTTAGACTAATCTCAATGGATTCATTTAAAACAACTTTCTTCTCACTTGAGGTATTATTGAAGAACTTACCATTTTTGTGTTTTCTAACATGTGTTTTTGAGTTTTGAAAACCATAAGAAGTTTCTCAGGGTGTAAATATCCCCTCATATAATCCCTGCTACACTGGTTTTATTCAACATCTGCTAAGATGTCCATTGAGAGAAACAGAATAAAGGATTTTTCTGTCAAGCCATTTTGATAGAGAAAACAGAGACTCATTCAAGTTACTTCAAGAAAAGTCAGGTAGAGCAGACTATCACAAAGTCATTATAAAAAGCACAGGATGATATGTAATTAAACTTTCCTTTTGAATGTATGGAAGGGTCATTTCCTGTTCTCTCTGGCCACCTCAGAGAGACTTTGTCTTCCATAAGAAGGTAAGAAGTACGGATGAGGCAGCTCCTGTCTAAAAAGGTCCCCACCTTTGCGGCAGTACATGAGGCAGGGACACATGCTTAGCTGGTTAAATGAGTCTCACCCACTCTGGAAATCACCAGGGATAAGACTTGGTCACCAGGTATTGGAAAACTGCTAGTATTTTCCTTGATGCCTGGGCAAATGGTAGGTTCATGACACTAACACAGAGGACACAGGAAGAGCAGGCTGATGAGGAAGAAGATGAGCTCGCATTTGCACATGTTAACTGTGGGGCATCTATGAAACATTCAGGCATGTACCTGGCTTTAAGTCTCATAATAGATCTTGCCTGCAGAGACAAGTCAATCGAATTGCCACAGGCTGCAGAACTTGTTCATGGTGGCGGCAGCCCTGGGACTTGTATGGAGTCAAATCAGTGTTCATTATACTGTCTTATGTTACCAATACCCACATCAGGCCAACCAGAAAAGCTGTGAGCAGGCTTTTGGGGTCTAACTTTTCCACATCTCTTCTGCTTACTTTCGTTCTCAGCTTGCGGACTTCTTGTGTCTCCTAGTTCTCCTCCTTTATCTTAATTAAAACTTTTCAGAAAGGATCCATTAATATTGCCTCCCTCAGGGTAACTGACTTCTAAACAACAACTCACAATGGGCGACAGTGAGGGTGATAATCATAATGATGATGAGAGCAACAAGATTATTTATGGATATTATTTTACATTTGGTCCATGGAGAGTTTTTTCCTGTGCCTTTTTAAGTCTACCCAGGCTGTTTTTTCTACCACAAGGAAGATTTGTACTGAAAGACCCTACCCTATACATAACTTCTATTCCTGAGTCTTTCAAAACCCTTAGGATAGGGCTACCAGATAAAATACAGGATGATTGGTTAAATATGAAATGCAGATTATTTTTTTTTACAGTTTTTTTAATGTAATTATATCTTAATCATTGTAGGGGATGAATTTACACTAAAAACTACTTATAGTTTATCTGGAACACAAACTTAACTGGGAGACTTGTTTTTGTTTTTTGCTTAACCTGGCAATCCTATCATAAGATGAAGGGAGAAAAATTTTTCAAGTATGTTGAGGGGATAAAGAAGGAAGAGGAAAACATCAGAAGCAAGGGGAACTGCCAAAATCAGGACAGGTTCTGAGGGACCCACACAGAACAAGGCCTGAGGCACCCTTAGTACCATGGAGAGGTTCAGGATCTCAGTGGAGAGGGGTTTAGTATTGTCTGGCAGGGCCTTTGGTCTCAGGGATTGTTTCAGAGTCCCCAGGACAAAGCAGGGCAGACTTTCCTTGCATCCCCTTAATATCAAGTAGCCATATTTGTATAGACAATTAGTTTTTTCCCTTATTAAACCCCGAGGACTAGATGGAGGTGGTCTAACAACTATTGAAAGTAAATTTCCTGTCAATCAGCATGAAGGAGACTTGAAGCTGAATTTAATTATATCTAAAGGATATGATGTGACATTTCTAACATCTAGTTTTGCAAAGGATTTTCATAACTGTAAAACATAATAATTATAGATAAACATTTAGTTTTTCTACATGACACAAAGCATGTCAAGTGGTCTGGGTATATATTTTGGGTTTTGTATTGCAAATTTATTAAGGAACAAAAGGAGTCCTTTTTGGGGAGTTACCAGGCTTTGGGCAGTATAAGAAAGAGAGGGTAGAGAAGGGGAACAGAAGACAGAATGCAGCGCCTCCTTCGTTTATTGATTATCCTGGCTCTGGCCAAAAGAACTAACTCTGATATAAAGGGGAGGAGTACTTTAGAAAGATGTCCCACTGATAAAGAAAATACTTGTTTCCAGAGCCACCTCTCCGTCAACCAGTTTTAACCTTCCCAGTTAAGGGCAAGAGAGACCTGATGTGAACTTTTAACTTCCTTGCTTCAGATATATTTGTCAGATCTAGTTCAGATCTTAAGGACTTTCACGTGACCAAGTTAACTTTTTCCTTTAACTCCAGAAGAAATAAATAACCTATCTCTTTGGGTCAAGATTATATTGAGCTATTACTATTCATTTGAAAGAAGAAAAACTTTCTTCTCAATTGACAAATTATCATGTTCTTAAGCCAAGAGACTTTGTTCATCTAGTACTCAGTGTTCCTTCTCCAATAATAAGAGGTAAATAGCCACTGATCTTACTCGAAAACATTTAGTGTCCCCTTACCCCTGCCTGAATAAAAAATATATAAAATGGTTTTTCCTTCCCACATGCAGAAAAATAAATCACAGTCAACAAATACTCTGAAACCTAGTTTTGTGATTTCAAGTCATCTCAACTGACCACACGAAATACTAGTAATAACAATGTTGCTCAACAATAACTGGCATTGTGATAGCTATACAGAACTAGAAAGATTATAAAATGTAGGTTATGAAAATAAATTTCTTGAATCGTGAACTAAGGCTCAACAATCTGTTTTGAAGAGGTTTTACTATTTAATCTGACAGATGAACTCCTTATCAAAATTCATTGGAAAAGCAGCCTTTTTAAGAAAAGTTTTGTTTTATAGGATTTGTTGCTAGCCCATAGAGTTGAGTGCAGAAGAGTGATACTTCAGTAAGAGGTTGATTTTAAATATCTTGATATTGAAAGCAAAGAGTTACTGATACCAATATATTCATCTTGCACAGAGTTGGGCTCCCTGCCTTCCACCATAAGGCAGAAATGATGATGGTTTCTGTGTGAACAAACTGGGAGGCATACATGTGAATATGTAATCCCTAAGCCCATTTACATCCTACAACTTTAGCCTTCTTAGCATTTATGCCATTCTATAAACTGCAATAAGTAAAAGGTAATTTCCTTCAGTAGAAATAACTCAGATCAGAATAGTTTCCACCTGGATGTCTCACAGTTTCTTCAAGGACAGAAAAACTTCCTATTTCTCTCTTCCTTTAAAAAAATGTATTCATTTTGAGCTACATTTCTTACTACTGAAAATTAGACTTATAAATATGGAAGCAGGAAAGATGAGACTATACCACTATCAGTATGAACTCATGTTTTTAAAATACGGAGAAATAGAATAGACATATATTCTCTATAAATACATAAATAATATACATATGTATATAACCTAGTTCTATCCACTGAAATAATTAGAAATAATAACACCCAAATAGTAATAAATACACCCAAATTTTTGTATTAGGAATGAACCAGTGCTCCTTGGACAAAAGGCAGATTCTAGGACTGGGTCAGGGAAAGTATACAAATGTCCTGGAGTAGTATATTGCTCCAGAAAGTAAGAAAGTGTTCACAGAATCACAGAAAATATCAAAAAGACAGAGGAATCAATTTTAAGGGACTTCCATCAGTAAAATCAGGGACAATTTGAGCATTAAAATAAATAATGGCAAGTAGTAGATTATAACTTATTATAAAAATAAAATCCATGGGGCCTCCCTGGTGGCACAGCAGTTAAGCGCTGTGCTGTAGAGCTGTCGGCAGCGGCGACACGAGTTCGACGCCTGGCCTGGGAGATTCCCACATGGCGTGGCAGACCTCTCCTGCCTTGCCCGCTGCTCCCCTCAGCAGTGTATTTCTGTCAATCTGCCTGTTCTGCTCCCCACTCTGTCTCTGGTGAGCCCTCTCGCCACCCCACGCCTCTGGCCTGTATCCCAGCTTGTATCCATAAATAAATAAATCTTTTAAAAAAATAAAATAAAATCCATGAATCCAGAATGACGTGAGTGAATGAATACTAGATGAAGTGGGAAAATCCCTCCATGCAGTAATATAGATGCACAATATAAAAACAAGCAATGATGGCTCAGAAAATCAGCAATGGATGCTCAGGATATGAAATGAAAGTTTGATGAAGAACATGGTATGTATGTAGCCTTAATGTATCTTCCCACAAAATTCCTGTTAATTCCAAATAGGAAATTATAAAGGAGAATAATTTTACAATGAGGAAATCTAAGGAACACCATTCTAAATTATCATATCAAATTTGTCCCAGTAATTATCAATATGGGGACACACCTTTATGATGACATACCTATGATGCGCTTAGGGAGAAACAAGCTAACTTCTTTACAATAAAACATAACATGAATCTAATCAGATGGAAACATGAGATAAGCCCAAATTGAAAAATTCTACAAAGTAACTGACATTCCCACTTAAAGTGTTCAAAAGACAAAGAGGTTAAAAATTGCTTAAAATGGGGACACGCCCCCAAAACATGATGGCGAACAGATGCTAGGATCAGGCTCTCCTACAAAAAATCGATTTATGGAGAAAAATATCCCTAACTTTGAGAGCTGTCTCAAAGAGAACCGGATACCCTACGCAATACAATCAACCCCGGGGGTGCTTTGGACTTAAAAATAAACTGAAGAGTCGGAGTAAAGAGAAGAGAGGGGACATCTAATTCCACACAAAGGAGGAGCAGAAAGGAGAGATGGGCGGAACAGCTTCCCCTGAGAGCCACTGAATACAAGGTTAGAAACTGCGGTGAGGTTGGAGGGATCTGGCCAGCCGACTGGGAGCGTGACCCCCCTCCCCCATCCCACGACCCCCCTCACTTCCCTACGTGGCAGCCCTGAGGAGCAGGAAAGCGGGAGGGTGACTGTGTCCCATCCCCCACCTGGGGCTAGGTAACATCTCAAAGGGGAGAAAGTCCAAGCAAGAAACATCCCCCACTGGTTGCTAGGTGATAGATTAGCCAGAAAAACCTGTTGGGCTGGAAAACCTCCTGCGGAGACCACCTCTTTCTGGGCTTTAAAATGCAAATGAATAGGAGGGGAAGGATGGAATTTAAGGACTATTGACTGACAATCCCCAAAACCCCTCCCATACCTATTGCTGAAAAAAAAATCTCCTGCTGAAAAACTTTCTGGCCAAACCCTCCCCTGCAAAGTGTCAGCATCTTGGCACACGGAGGGCAGCAACAAACAAAGAAACAAACAAACAAACAAAAAAAGACCACAGCAGGTGGTGAACACAGCCCAGCACTCGCCACCCCCCCCAACTTCTAGGCGGCTGCACACTGGCACCCTAGAAACTAGGTGAGGTGAAACGCTGATCAACAGCCACCCACAACCTCCACCCCTGCACCCCTTTGTGGAGTAGCAGGCCCCAAGCAGCAGAAAACAAAGACCAGGAGCTCCCAACCCCCCACCCACCAGACATAACCCCAGGGGCAGGAATAGCCCCAGGCAAACATCGGAGGAAAGGGGGGGAGAGGGGAGAAAGAATAGAAAGACTCCCAGCAAGGACTAATGACAGCAGCAACAACAAGACAACAACATATGTCACTGGAAAGGAGGGGCTGAACCCCAGCAGGGGACCCAACCAGAAACCCCAGAACCTAAGAGCA
>PVIJ01008790.1:0-28299 GCA_004024925.1 Scalopus aquaticus
TTTGAATATTCAAAAAAAAAAAAAAAAGAACAAAGTTTCCTCCTCTTCCCGCATTCCAGAATGCCTCTATTACTTCCCTTTGGCAGTACCTTAAAGCCAGGTAGCAATGGAGTCTGGAAAATGTAGATTGCATTTTTCCAGTTGTGGCTTTAATGAGCAGCATATACAGGGTGAATTTGAATCCAACAAGATAGATAAGTAGCTTATGTGCTTTGTCCACAGTGGGCTACCTGTACCCAAGGGGACATGTGATGTGATTCATTGGAGTGGGAGAGAAAATACTGAATGTTCGATTTTTTATTCAAAGAAATAAAAATATTAGTTTTGTTAATATTTAACAAGACTATTTAAAATTTTTATACTGGTGCCTCCACTCAATCTATGTAAGTGTTTGAAGGCAAACAGAACACTTTTACCAAAAGACCTGTATCCCAAAATGGACCGTTCATAGTAAATTAGCAAGTTACTCTTGCTAACATGGCACCTAGTAGATATTTTCTTAAAAATGCACACCATTAGTTTGACCCTTTAAAATAAAGGTGACATTATAGCAACTAGCAAGAAAGAATCAGCTTTTCAAAAGAAGTAGCTTATATAATTAGAATTTGAGGGAGAACATTCTTATTATAGTACTTTGTTGACAAAATTGTTTTCACATATACACACATACGTAATTCATTTTTTTAGCCCACAAAGGTATGTAATTTCTAAAAGTCAGTCTCCAACTTATTAGCAAAATGTGTATTCGAATTCGTCTATTTTTCTGGTGTCCTTATGTTGCTCTACAGACAAGCAAGTCCCTCTACCTACTGAGTTTCAATGTCCTTTGTGCAATAAAGAGTTGTCATAGATACCAGAGGACCTTTTTCAAACCTCAAATTTTCAATGCTACATAGAAAATTAATCTAGAATTGGGCTTTTCAAACTATTTCATTAATTTTAGAATTCCAAGAAGATGGCTTTCAGAGCTTTGGTGGTTGGCAGTGTTTCCAGGGCCTGCAGTAACTGCAAAGATTTTCTCCTAGCCTTCTTGGAAGAAAGCAAGACTACACCACTCTGTGTGTTCCTGGCGTCTGAGAGAGGAGCTCCCAAGACTGGGCTCTGAGTCCTAGGTATTGTTTCAGTGCCCTCGAATGCCACCTGGGGCTGGCAGCTTTTAAACTAACTGTGTGTTGCAGTCTGTGCCTACTTCCATCCGTTTCATCTGCAGACCCCATGTTAGTCACCTTGCTTTATTCTCCCCCATCCTGGGGCTCTCTTGTTTTGCATCATGTAACTTGAAGGATAGAGCGCTGGTCTTCCCCTGTCTTTCTCATCAGACTAACAGTATCCCTAAGGGTTCCTTGAAAGAAGAATAACATGACCGTTTGGGATGTTTGTTTTGTGTCTGCTCCACCAGCAGCCGGCACTGCCCCAATACTGCAATGAGAGTTTGGAGTCAAAGGCATGAAAAACTGCCCATAAGAATTTCAGAGACTCATAAAGTTTGTAAACTAATGGTCTAGGACTTTCATTTTCTTTGGAATAGTGGCAACCCAAAGTTGCATGAAGCCAAAGGGAATTTTTAAGACACAAGAAAATACCTTTATTTAGACTTTCATTCCTTGAAATGTTAGAAAACTTGTCACTCTCCAGTAAAATAATAAAAATTAAGAGTCCCTCTATCTACAGGGTGAAGTGGCCTTCAGAGAACAAAAGTAAGACAGACTGATACATGGCAGAGGTAGGATGACAGGACCGGGAGACAATGGCAGACGACTGCTGTGAGGGGAGAAAGGATTGAATGGGAGCAGGGCCAAAAAGACAAAAGAGAAACAACCCACTGGGGAGTGGTTAGAAGTTCTTTCCTGTGGAATATAGTAGAAAAAACCAGAAGCACCAAGAGTTCAGGAGACAGATTTAGATTGAGAAATCTATAAAAGTGGTAAAAAAAAAAAAAAAAGCCCCTCTCTAGGGTAGCCAAGGTGATAAACAATGGCCTGCTCCCAAATATGTCACCCCATAGCCTTGTAATTAAAATGGCTACTTAGCCACTCGTTTTGGTGCTGACATTACCTCTAGGATGCAAACATCAGAACTTACATTAATTAAAAGAGAAGAAAGAAAGGAAGTTTTTAACAAAAAGATAGAGATTTCCTTTCAGATTATTTGCTACTTTGGAAATGTGGGAGGGAAGTCCTAGGAGAATCTAATATAGTAAGGTGTATTTTAATCATCACCCAGTCACTAAAATATAACCTTTTAAAATCCTTTTACTACCACTTATCTCCAATAGTTTTCTTGTTTCCCATCTTTTATTCTTCACTCCTTCCATGAGTATCAGTATAGAAACATCTTTTGTTTTCTGCTTTATACCCAGTGGCTGCACGTTGCTGACCACATGGTAAGCTCTGAAGGAATATTTGTTCAGTGACTGCTGGGTGAATGAATGAATGAAAAAAAATGAATGATATGAGGGAGAATAATGTTAGAAAAGATTCCAAGATGTGTGTTCCTATATATCTTAAAAAGATAAGCTTAGGGGAACTTAGTTACTGGGGCCATGGATCAGAATGACAAAGTAAGGAATTTGGACAAATGGGTACCTAAAGTCAGAAAAAAAAGATGGGTTATCAAAAGTAAACTTTCTACTTTCTCCAATATTGACCCTAGAAATAAACATACTTAACTTTTTCCTAATCTCAGGGGGTAAAAATGAGATTGCCATACTTCAGAACTAGTGAAAACCCCTTTGGAATGAGGCATGAGCAGCCCTGCTTCTGTATTTGGCCTGGGCCTCTACAAAAATATCCCATGTGCTTTATAAAAAATGTTACAGAACTGGGTGCTCTGAAATGCCTGCTTTTAATTTACAGAAATAACAAGCATTTTGCTCGGCTCCGTGGTGGTCCTTATTAAGCAAGCATAAGCAGTGGATGCTAGTGAAACCCTGTCTCTGAGCCTTGTGGTGCTATTCATGAGTGGCTCCAAAGTTCTTGTACAGAAAATAGGCAAAAAGAACCCCTAAGAATTTTGAAGTTTAATAACTATTTCATTATTCATTTCATTCCTTCAAGTAATGGGGTGGGGGGAAGTTGGCTTGGAAATACTTTGGCTGGTCTATCTTACCTCTAAGAGCTTGAATTTGATAAGGGGGTACAGATAATGTAAACAGCACTCAATGTTCCAATCATTTATAGCTACAAATTTTTTTTTGGTTGATTGTTGTATTTTATTGTTCTTGCTCCCTCTCCTCCTTGCACTTTTTGTTGCTGCTGGTTAATTTTTGGTTTTTGCATACCAGAAGGAAGAAATCCAGATTTTTCAGAAGTAGGATGAAGCCCTAAAATATATTCCCTATTTTATTTTTAAAGAAAACTCTGTGTTCCTAACATAATGTTTACCCTTTAGAATTTAAGATTTGCTAATTCTGTGTTTCAAGTCTACTCAGTCACCACCTAATTTTAAGAGGCATGATAATCTAGGAACATTATCTAATGTTTTGTTGATGAAAAATTTTAGAAAGCAGGAAATAGTATTAATAGGTCTGTGCAGGCAAGGCAAAGAAAACAAAAGGCCCTCATTGGACACTGCATTTTCTACTATACAAAAGTTGTCACATGACAGCTCAAAGCTGAGGGCCATATTCTCTTCTTGTGTATTGTCATCACATTTCCCAGGGCTATCAGAAAGGTATTGTAATGAATTGAAAAGATCAAGGGTTCCCAAGTTACTTACTGCACCATTGCTGGAGATTAGTTTCCTTTGCTGTGTAGTCTTCATCTTTCTGGTCATTATGATTTGAATTCCTCAGATCTCAATCCTTGAACATTCTTTCTTTATAGTTATTACTTTCTAATTTCACCTAATATGCTTCATTCTCATGGTTTTGAATATACCTGTCTTCTAAATTTGTATATACCCCCTGATCTTTCCCTTGAGCTCCAGATTTTAATACCCGTCCAACTCTTCAACAGATCTCCTTGAATGACTAATTATACATCTCAAACTTCCCATGACAAAATGGAATTTGTGATCTCACCTAATACACTACCCCAAATCTTTCCCTCCTCAGTTTCTTCATCTCAATAAATACCACTCCATCTTGTAATCACTAAAAGCAAAAAGAAAAAAAAAATAGAATCATTTTCAACTCCCTTCTTTTCAGAAGCTACATTTAATTCACTACCAATGAGGTCCTTTGATTCCTTTCACCCTGGTTCAAGACTTTGTCACTACTTCCCTGTATTCTACCAGTAGCATTTAAATGGTTTCCTTTATCCCCACACTTGTTCTCATCCTAGGTTTGACACTGAGTGCCTGAGGGATACTCTTTAACTACTAGGTCAGGTCATGTTTTCCTCTATGCAAATATTACTAATGGCTTCCAATCTTGGTGTCAAGCACTGTTCAAGCCCAACCTGATCTGGCTCCAAGCTGCCTCTCTAACCCATCTCCAGTTGCATCCTTTTCCCATCTCTCTTTGCCCTCCCTCTGCAGATAGATTTGCTTTCTTAAAACTTTTGAAATACATCAAGTAGTTCCACATTAAGACCTTTCACTTGGGATCACACTGGAATGCTCTTCTACCAGATATCCACCTGGTTCCTTTATCATTTCCTACAAGTCTCTTTTTAGATGTTATCTCCTCAAAGAGGTAGTCCCTTTCACCCTATTCAAAGTAGCATAAACTCCCTCTGTCCATTCCATTATCTATCCTCCTTAGTTAGCTTGATTTTTTAAATTGAAGATATCATCACCCATGCATAGACTTTTTAATTTGTTTATTTCCTGTCTTCCCTCACTAGAAGACAAAAATACAATTATAACAACATGAGATCAGAAACGGAATTTGTTTTGTTCATTGCTCTGACCCCAGTGTAACATACAACCTGGTATATCCCTGGAGTTCAAAAAATATTTGATGAGTTGAATTGTAATGAACCATATATAAAATGTATATTTAAGAAATTTTGTTATAAAAAAGATGAATTTCAAAATTCCAAATGAGTTTATAAATAACCAAACTCTGTTGGTAGGTAGCAATTCACCTATCAAATAATTTATGACTTCGGAGTAAAAAAAAATATTAACATCTATTTTCTACATAGAAATAGTGGGACTCAAATTTTGGTTCTACCTCTTACAGGCGATTAATACTTTTGGCAAGTTACTTGTTTTCTTCTAGTATCAATTATCTAATGTGTGAAAATATAAGAATATTGACCTTGGTTGTGAAAATTAATCATGCTTTCAAAGTTGACATGGAATAGATGCCATTAGCAGCAGTAGTAATAGTGCTACTAATAGTTTTTCCCTAGGTCTCAGAGTAAGCAAGTGCTTCTCCTCTAGAAGTTAAGTATTACAAGAGTTTCATAAAGATAATTAAATGGGATTCCCCAGAATTCTTTCCTGGACAGAGATATGAAATAAACAAGATTTATGAGAAGAACAGCACAGTACTAAGACTACTACTACCACTGTAATACTGAAAACCTCTACTACATTCCAAAGTAGCCTGGGACTCTTACCATAGACCACGCCTACTCATGGAATATCAGGAGACAGCTCACGCACCAAGTGATGCTAGAGTTGACTGAGATGGATTTGGAAATCATTCACAAAGAGAAACTAAACCCCAGGGTTGAAGAACTGACCCAGTCCTCCAGTATCTCTCAAAAGCCTAGATTATTATACTCAGTGAGCATTAGATGATTGATGAAGTAAATGGAATAGTGTCTACTCATGTGAAATACTGACTTTGCTATATATATCCAGAACAGTCAGAAAATGTTCTCTTACAATAAATAGATAAAAACTAGAGATGCATCATTATTTTAAAGTTAATGCTTACTCTTCCTTTTTTCATTGATCTTCATTGCCTCTCATCTCAGCCCTCTTTGTCTGCCTTTAAATTCTCTTCTAGAGGAAATCAAGAAAACCACCCCTTTTGCAATTGAAACAATAATTCAAATACCTTAGAATAAACCTAACAAAAAAGGTAAAGGACCTATAAAAAGAAAACTGTAAAAAGGAAATAGAAGAAGACACAAAGAAATGGAAAGACATCCCCTGCTCATGGATTGGAAGAATTAACATCATCAAAATGGCCATCCTACCAAGAGCAATTTACAGATTCAACACAATTCCAATAAAAATCTCAATGACATTCTTCAAAGAGATAGAATGAATACTGATGGAGTTCATATGGAATCACAAAAACCTCGAATAGCCAAATCTTTCCTGACCAAAAAGAAAGAGAATGGAGGTAGCACCTGCCCAGACTTCAAACTATACTACAAAGCCATAATAATTAAAACTGCATGGTACTGGAACAAAAATAGACACACAGGCCAATGGAATCAAATAGAAAACCCAGAAATCAACCCACATATATATGGACAACTAATCTTTGATAAAGGTGCAAAGAATATGCAATGGAACAAGGACAGCTTGTTCAACAAATGGTGCTGGGAAAACTGGAAGACTACATGCAGAAAAATGAAACTAGACTACTACCTCACACCATGCACAAAAACCAATTTGAAATGGATAAGAGACTTGGACATAAGACCTGAGACCATAAAATATATAGAAGAAAACATAGGCAAAACACTACATGACATATATATTAGTAACAAGTATTAAAAACACATCCCCCAAAGCAAAGAGAGTGAAGTAAAAGATAAGTTGCTAAAATTACCTCAAACTAAAAAGCTTCTGTACAGCAAATGAGACATTAACCAAAACAAAGAGACAGCCTACTGACAGGGAGAAAATTTTTGCACTCCATACAACAGCAAGGGACTGATCACAAAAATCTACAAAGAATTCACACGACTCAACAAAATCAAAGCAAAAAATCCGGTCAAAAAATGGGCAAAAGAACTTAAAGGACACTTTTCCAAAGAATACAAATGGCCAACAGGCATATGAAAAAATGTTCAACATCCTTCATAATCAGGGAAATGCAAATAAAAACTACAATGAGATACCACCTTATACCAGCAAGAATGACATATATTAAAAAAACAGGGAACGACAAATGTTGGCGAGGATGTGGAGAAAAAGGAACGCTCCTACACTGTTGGTGGGAATGCAGGCTGGTCCAACCTCTATGAAAAGCTGTATGGCAGTTCCTCAAACTACTAAAAATGGAGCTTCCATATGACCCAGCAATTCCACTCCTTGGAATCTACCCAAAGGGCACAAAAACATTAATCCAAAAGGACACATGCATACCTCTGTTTATTGCAGCACTATTTACAATAGCTAAGATATGGAAATGGCCCAAATGCCTAAAAATTGATGACTGGATCAAGAAGATGTGGTACATGTATACAATGGAATACTATTCAGCAATCAAAAAATGATAAACTAATGCAATTCTCAGCAACATGGATGGAGCTAGAAGGGCTCATGCTCAGCAAAATAAGCCAGAAGGAAAAAAGAAAAATATCGAATGGTTTCACTTACAATAGGAATATAGTGGATCCAAATAAGAGATTGGAAGGAACAAATAACACAAAAAACAAAAACAAAAACTAGCAGGCAACCATAAATAAGAGACACTCTGCAGGGGAGGGGGAGGAAGAGGGACCAAAACAGGGAAGAAAAGAGCACAAGGGACTATTGTGATTGTTCATGGGTAAATAGGTGGTGGAAAACCTATGGGGAATACACAATAATGTAAAGGCTATAAATAAAAAAAAAAAATTTTTAATTCTCTTCCACCAATGAAGAGCAGAAGTCTGCAGCCCAATACATGGCCAGTGTATATGTTTTAGAGGGTGTGTTTTTCCTCTGTGAGAGATAGATAGATAGATAGATAGATAGATAGATAGATAGATAGATAGATAGATAGACAGACAGATCCGAAGAGTAATATCTTTAAATTAGAATTTTAATGTGACTTAATAAAGAAAAATAGAGATCTTTAGAATATGTTCCTCACTTCTCTTGACCTTTTCTTTTCCCTGGAACAAAGTACCAGCCTTGGTCAACAAGTGTTGATCTGTTCTAAGGGAAAGACCAGGGAAGTTCCAAGGTAACTTTATAAAACTCTGAACTCTTTAGGGAAAGAGCAGAGACATAGGCGTTGTGGTTTGATTTGATTTTAGATGGACTTAGATGTGTAGGTGGGGAGTCAGTGATTGGGCAGAGCTCGATGAATATAAATAACTCTGGCAAGGGTCACAAGAACTACCTGGAAGGACTTAGCACTGCTGCCTGCCACCCCAAAGCCAAATCTTACTTTTTTTAAAAAGTACGCAGCAGTGATTATAGAGTTATGACTTACACAGCAAGACTTCAGACTTTATCCAGTCATTTTACCTTCCTGAGCTAGTTAGTCATCAGAAGGCCAAAAATATTCCAACTCCAAAGCTATGTGTAATAGCACTTTAAGCTTCATAGGACTGCCCAGGATCACCCTTGTCCAAGAGCCAGACCAAACTTCACCTGCCAGAATCTCACAAGAATAAATGGTTTTTAATAGAAGGTCACTGGCAGGACCTTAGGAAATGAGATCCCAAGACATGGAACTAATTGTCCAGCAGAGATATTTCTCATACGCAAAGAGGTACTTCCTTGTCTGGCTAGTAGGATATGTGAAGGGAACAGAGCCAGGGAATGCTCAAATGTTTCTGAAAGTCCTTTATGTGGTTTGAGTTAGGTGAAAGAGTTTTTTGTCTCCTATCACTTAGGATTAAATAAATTGCTATATAAATCTCATTTTTTTTTTCAAAGAGGTTTTGTATGTTGACTGTAACTTTGTCCCAAAAGAAAATGAAAGAGAACATATGGGGAAAACACTAATATTTTTGGTTAAAAAGTAGCAAGTTTCACTTTTATTAATGGATATCATAAGTATTTGTTTGCTTTGTCATGCCATGTCCTGTTAAGTACATGATGATAAATAGAAATCTGTTTTCTCAACAGGGATTGCAGTGTTACTAAGTAGATAGCATGCTCCTTGAGGGTAGGGCACTCATCTCCTGCCTGCATATGCACAGACACTCAGTGTACATTCCATGGAAGAGATTGCCTGGAAAGTACATTAAATCAGTGTGCACAAAATATGAAGTTCTCTTGTCACAATGATACACGAAAGAAAGAGGGAGAAGTACTCTCCATTCTTTTTTGTTGCTGTTGTTCTTTTGCTCAAAAGAGGTATCTGGTGTGCCCACCCTATGCCAAGCGTTGATGTTGGGCTGGGGTGGAAGCGACGCTGCCTTGAAGGATGTAGAGTCTGATGTGTATGTATGGGAGTGGGAGAGGCTGATGTGGAAACAAATATATAACCACCTAAAATTATAATGCAACATAAGGACAATCATAGCGTATCAAGGAAATGCTGAGGAATTCATAATACTTTGAAGAAAATAGGAAGACCTTCATAAAGAAGTCATCATATCTTTTAAAAGAATATTGAATGTGTATACATTCTTAGTGGGCAACCTCTTATCTACTCTGTGTTTCCTTTCTCACCAATTTCACCCCTATCTTCTTAAAAATAGGAAAGGAGAGTAAGGAAAGGCAACATGCTCCACTGCACTTAGGGTTTTGTAATGGCCTATTTATAGACAACCCTAGACATCAAGTAGCCCAGGATCTACCATATCTTGATATTTGTAATATAGTGAAAATTTTAAAATATCAAGACAACATTTCCAGAATTGTGGACTATATTAAAATATTGTTAAGTTAATCCTTTAATGTGAAAATATTATGTAATGTAATTTCAGTACTTCTAAGAAAATTATCAGATTTATTATTATCTATAGTATGTTTCAGAAAATGAGGCATAGTTCAGCATTCAAGGATGAATGTATTTATAAGCTCATTTGAAGATTATCAAAAAGTCCAAATATCTGATGCCTTCATAAATATGAGGTCTGGGTCACCTGATACTCTTGATCTGTCATTGTGATAATTGCAAAACTCACAGAGGAGACTTTGTGTGGAATTTCAAGAAAGTTATTTTTTTTCAAGTCTGACTATGTCAAAAATTCTGATATAAAAATTGAATTGTACAAAGCCTTCATTATTCATGTTGTCAAATAATGACTTAAACCACAGATATGGCATCAAGATAGGAAACCTGTTGAGTGGCACATATTTGATCAGTATGTAAGTAGCCCCCTTTATGCTTACCCTTATATCACTTTCTGTGATTTTAATTACCTACAGTCCAGAAATATTGTATACAATAAGTTATTTTGAGAACGAATCAAATAGACCCATTTCACATAACTGCTGTTACAGCGTATCATTATAATTGCTCTCCTGTATTGGTTATTGATTTAGTCTTTGACTATGCCTAATTTATAAGTTCAAGTTTATCCTAGAATGCATGTATAGGAACAAAATACTATGTAGGCATAGCTTGTCTTACTGAGCTGTGCTTTATTTTACTCTTAGATCTTGTTTCAGAAATTGCAGCTTGTGGGAACACTGTGGAGAGTCTGTTGGTACCATTTCTTCGGCAACATGTGCTTACTTTGTGTTTCTATGTCACTTTTTGGTAATTCCTGATATTTCAATTTTTTTCCCTAGTATTGTGTTTGTTATGGTTATCTGTGATCAGTGATCAGTGGTGTTTCTACTGTAATTGTTTTTTGGGGTGCCACCAACTGCACCCATTTAAAAAATTAAATAACAGATAAATGTTGTATATATTCTGACTGCTGCACCCACTGGCCATTCCTCCATTTTTTCCCAGCTCTTGAATCTCTTTTCCTGGGACACTGAATACTGAAATTAGGCCAAATAATTGCCCTACAATGACCACTAAGTGTTCAAGTGAAAGGAAGGGTGGCAAGTGGTTCACTTTAAATTTAAAAGCTAGAAATGATTAAACTCTGTGAGGAAGCCATGCTGAAAGCTGAGATAGTTCAAAACTAGGCCTCTGGTGTCCAACAGTCAGCTAAAACATGAATGCACAGAAAAGGTTTTGAAGGAAATTTAAAATGTCACTCCAACAAACATGAATGATCGGTAAACAAGACAACATGAATAGCTGATATGGAGAAAGTTTCAATGGTTTGATAGGTCAGAGCAACCACAGCATCCCCTTAAACCAAGACCTAATCCTGAGCAAGGCCCTAACACTTGTTTAATCTGTGAAGGCTGAGAGAGGTGAGGAAGCTGCAAGAGATAAGGCAGGGCCGCATGCAGGGTGCAGAACTACCCCTGGCTTCAAGTATCACTGGTGGTCTTCGAACATATCCCCCCACAGAGAAGGGGAGATTACTGTAGTAAACTAAATTCATAATACAGCTTCTTAACATAGGTAAAAAGAATTCAGGTGCATACAAATAATAGGTACAACATTTGCAATCTGTGTATGATGTCGTGTTTGCATACTCAGTTAAAGTAATCGGGAGGGCCTCCCTGGTGGCCTGCGGGTTAAGTCTCAGCACTATCACCACTTTGGTCTGAGTTTGATCCCTGGCCAGGGAGCTAACCCACATGGCACAGCAGACCTCGTCTGCCTTGCCCACTGCTCCCCTCATCAGTGTATTTCAGTAAATCCACTTGTTCTGCTCCCCACTCTGTCTCTGGTGAATCCTCTCACCCCACACACCTTTGGCCTACACCCCAATTCTTCCATGCAAAAATAAATAAGTTTTTTTAAATCAGGAAAGAATGGAAGAAAAACCAGCACAGTGTGTACTGGCCCCATTGATCCTACCTCTTCATATCTGAGTATCACAAGAAGTAATGTCTGTTCTATAAAGGAAAAGATCCATATGACTAAACTTGCTTCTTATTGGAGATAGAGTTTTCCAAAAGCTTATTTGTCTTAAGAAAATCTGTTTTTAACTTCCTGTTGGTCAGTTTACCAGCCTTTTGCAGTTAAAAAAAAAAGTATATATTAGTTTTTATTTCTTTGTAAAATACTAATGCAGATCTTAAGTGACTTATTTGCTATGTCACTGATTCTGGGGAGCAGAATCCCAGGCATGATTGAACTGGGTGTGGCTGTCTCAAAGCCTCTCACAGGGCTACATCAGGGTATTAGCAGGGGCTGCCATCACTTCAGGGCTCCATTAGGAGAGGATCCACTTCCCATCTTTCCCATCTCTATTTCCAGTCCCTGTTGCTGATCCATTCACCTCAATAAAGTTCAAAGAAACTGAGCTTCTATTGTTCTACTCTTGGCAAGTATCAAACCCTTGTTGGATACTGGCTGAAGGCAGCAGTTCCTTGCCTTGTTGTCTTCTCCTCTGGCATCCTTGACAGAGCGCTGGGGGTGTGTGTGTGTCTGAAGTTGCAGTCTTTTTGTAACCTAATCCTGCAACACTTTTGCTATATTTTATTTGATGGACTTTTTAGCCTGCCTCACTCAGGAGAGGGGTTGATTACAGAAGGTCTTGAATACCAGGAATCCAGGATCATTGGGGCCATTTTAGAGGCTGCCTTTCTCTCACAATGAATTCAAAGTAAAATTGGAATAGTGTTATAACTCTTTAGATTAATACATGAACAGACATTGTGAATTTCTCCTTAATTCTCCATCTGAATGCAATTCCCCTTTCCAGAATTATGTGAACTGTTGATATGCGTAGTAGTTTAAAGAAAAGGTTCATCTTTCACCATTTCATCTATGAAAGAATAGAACCTTTCATATTCTATTCTTTAGGTCACACAGGTGACCGAAAGACACGTGTATAATTATACTTCGAACTGCTAATGTCGAGAAGTAAAAAAGTGTTAGATGTATGCTTCTGATGTTTCACACCATTTTCTAAAAAGCATGATTAGACTATTAAATGAACTGTTAAAAGAACTTGCACCATGTGAAAAAGAGACCTCATTTTTCAGTTTTTGGCTTCTCTGTATTTATGTCTGGAACCCAAACACTGAGCAATTTTAAGTTGTTTCTTCTAATTTCCTCTATAATAAACACAGAGGACAGTGAAAAGGAAGAATATATTTTCTCAGTTTTATTATGTTTCCCTATTCATGTCCCTTCTACTACTCCTCCCTGTCTGCTGATCCATTCACCTCCATCAAGTTCAGTGAAATTGAGCTTCTATTGTTCCACTGAAGGCAGTTTTGTGAAAATGACCTTGCTTTCTCTGCAAGATTGTTTTTAATGGTAACAGTGACTTTATTAATAAGTAATAGATTCCTCAGTGATAACTTGATACCTGGGAAGTTTTAACTTTTGAACTCTCACTATAAGGAATACACCAAAAGAACTTTTAGGTCCTTTAACAATGATAAAAGACTTTTTCACCTGCTTCAAACTCAAACAGTTCAACAGATTTGCATCTTTTTTTTTCCAAAAGAAATACACTAGGTTGGATATAACCTAGGCATATACAATTCTGCCCAAAGGATAGTTTTTCACAATTTTTTATGCAAGTTGAAATAGGCTCTAAACAGTCTTGAATACATTTTAGGTAGATTGCACTTCTCTATTTTCTCATTCCAAACTCATACATTTTATTTTGCATGCTAGACATAGCCAATAGACACTCTGCAAGTATCTCAAACTCAAGATACTCCAATTTGAACTCATCCTCCTTCCCCCCCAAATCAACTCATATAGTTGTGTGAATTATTAGTAACTTTTAATAATCACAACTCTCCTAATTTTCATAAATTTAAGGAAACTCAGAAAATGTTGGTAACTCACCCAGTATATCTGGGGTAGGGATTAGCTACTATCTCCTCTCTCATAGTCCTTCACGTTTTTTATTTCTCATTTTTATTAAGCATCGTTAAATGTTCCTACTCACTCACCTCAAAACATCAAAGTCCAACAGCTCCTCCTTTTTACCAGTCATATCCAACTGCCTGCCAAGTCTTAGTACTCACGTCGGTGCTGCTTTCATTCGCTCCATCACCACACTTCTTCAAATCCTTCTGTCTTTTCTGGGGCTATTGAACACTTCTTTCTAACTAGCTATACTACCTCCAGTATTTATCCACTTCAGGCTACTCCAGATGACAGAGTGTATTTACCCTAAACACGGTTTGATCATGTCATAGAATTCTGAAGTCTTGAGTGTCTTTCCATTGTCAAACAAGTAAAAAAAAAATTCTGCATCCTAGTGTTTTGGGCTCAGCATAATATAATTCCTACAAATATTCGCAATCACATCACCTGTAGTTCAGTGGCATTTTCTTCTTTGGATAAACTGGTACACTATATTCCCAGAATATACCTCTTATGTCTTCATCTGTGTTCACATTTCTTCTGAATAACAGTTATTTTCATTGTGGTGAAATCTTGTCCATCTACCCAACTAATATGAGGATTGTATTATCTGAAACTCTCATGGCCCCTTTTTCTGCGTTTTTGTGGTTTTCATTATATTTGTAACTTGAGAGGTCTACAAATACTCCTTTATACCTTGTTACATTAAAACATTCATAAGGACAATGACCACTTGCTATTCAACTCTATGTAGTGTGACTAATGAGGGTTTTATCCCCAATAATTTACTGAATTAATAAACTAAAAAAAGATTCACTGAATCTAATGCTTTAAAACCAACTTTCAAGCATCTCCATTAAATATACTAGAAACTTCCTATACAGCTTTCAGAAAAGCCTTTTATGAAGATAATTGCTCTTTTAGTTACCTCTTACTCATGACTATACACAGGAAGTGATAAGGCTGAGGTTTGCAGAGGGGTAAATGAGACTGGTAATGTTATAGGAGTAGAACACTATATGCTTTGCTCCCATTTAATTTTGTCAGGTAAGGTTGCGTGAAGGGTAGCACAAAAGATATGGAACAGATAAAGCTAGTTATGTTCTCTTAAGTTTTGGTTTTGGTTTTGGTTTTGGTTTTACCATCAAATGGCCAGTATGCTCCTCTTACATTTAATAATCAATCTCTCAGAATTTTCCCAGAGCTGTCAATCATTTGGGCAACCTTTCCTGGATCTACAGCCAGGAAGGCTTACAGCCCATCCACTGTCCCAAGGGTGTAGTTAGTTCTATTCTAATATAATTGTCTCTTCTCATCCTCAGCAGATGATTAATTTTAAAAATCTGTATTTTTTCTTCAATTTACAAATAATCATTTCTTTAGTCATTTCTATTCATTTCTGAGACTTCTTACACATTTAGAAGATGAAACAATAGAAACTGTCACATGTGCATTTTTAAGATAAAAAAAATACTTTAAATGTTCTTGTTGGAGGCCAAAAATTCTATCTTGTCAGTAACATTTCATGGGCAGATGATCCAGCCAAGCTGCAGGCAAGTCTTCCCCCCATAGGCTTCACCTCATTACTTTTGGATTTATTCAAAGTAGAATAAATGAAGGCGAACTGTCCAAAATGTTATATGAGTCATTTGGGAGAAAAGAAAATGCATCTCAGATTAGCACAGTTACCCAGAGTCAAGCACGGCCTAAGCTTTTATTTTAGTGTTATATTGCTGGCCACTCTATAATGGTAAATATATTTTGTCTTGAAATACAGAGCATTACTGCAGACTATCCCACAGTGATAAGATGTATTATGAATGCGTAACTAACCTCAGCTGGGCCTTCAACCCTGCTCAACTTTCATTTTTAAATTACCTCTGTAGTAAGTTACCAAAATATAACAACTCTTCCAAGTATTTTACATACTCTTAGAGCCCCCATGTTGTCTGTGCCTCCTATATTCACAATAAATTACAACACTTTTTTGGTGAGACTCAAGTCTCTATTTAATACAAATATTCATACCTATAGATGTAATAGGAATCTCTTCAAATATCTTCACACTGTTCACAAATATTCAATTCCCCCCTCCATCTGTTCACGCAGTAGGAGTGCACTTTCCCACCCCCATAGAATTTAGGCATGGCCATATGAATTACTTTGTCCAGAGGAACAGAAATGGGTCTCTTCCATATGGAAGCTTCCAGATGGGTGGATAATTTAATACTTTCCCTTTCTCTAAGTCTTAGGGTAGGTCTTGCCATAGTTCCAGATTCTGGCTGGTCTGTCCTGCTGGTTCTGGAGTTACAGGTTTATGTGAAGCAGAATCTAAAGCCTATACTTATGATAAGAATCATGATCAAGAAATAAACCTTTGTGGTGTTGATCCAGTGAAATGTTTTTAAGTTGAGTTAATATTGGTTTACAATGTTGTTTATGGTTAAAGGTAAAGAATCTCTCCACACAGGAGAGATGTGCCACACAACATGCCCATCAAAGCATCCATAGTCCTCCATCATGGTCTATTGTATTCCCATCCCACTTTGTTCTCTCTCCTCACCCTTCATCTCTGGTAATCTCAGTGCTACAGTGAGATTTCTAAGATTTGTTATTGGTGTGGCTTTATCGGACCCTTTGTTTTGTTTCTTTATATTTCAAATACAAGTGACACCATCTGGTATTTGTCCTCCTTCTGATTCATTTTACTTGACATAATCCCTTCTGGTTCCTCCAAATGTTGCCACAAATAACAAGAATCACTTGTTTGGATTAATAAACTGTTTTAAAAGTAAAACTAGGTAGTTTTCTATTGTGTAAATATACCACATCTTCCTGATGCACTCATCTGATTTTGGTACTTGGGTTGTTTCCCTAGCTTGGCTATTATAAATTATACTTCAGTGAACATTAGGAGTACATATATAACCCTTTCAATTACTGGGGTTTTAAAATTATTATTCTTTGGTAGATACCTAGGGGTGAATTTGCTGAGTAATATGGTAGATCCATTTTTTATATCTTGAGGAAACTCTATATGTTTTCCAGAGGGGCTGGACCAGTCTTCATTCCCACCAGTCATATAAAAGGGTTTCTTTTTCTTCATATCCTCACCAATACTTCTTGTTTCTGGTGTTTTTGTTTTTGTTTTGTTATGGGCTATCCTCACAATTGTAAGATGGTATTTCATTAAGCCTTTGATTTGCATGAACATTTTTCATGTGCCTTTTGGCCATCTGTATGTCTTCTTTGGAGAAGTCCTTATTTAGTTCTTCTGCCCTGCTTTTGATTGGACTGTTTGTTTTCTTTTTCTGGAGTTGTATGGGTTCTTAGTAGATCTTGGATACTGGCATCTTGTTGGATGCATAGATTGCAAATAGTTTCTCTCATTCAGTAGGTATCTTTTTATTTCAGTAATAGTTCTTTCACTGTGCAGAAGCCTTTTAGGTTAATATATTCCCAATTGCATATATTCTCTTTTTGTTTTCTTTGCTGTTGGAGACAAATCGACAAAGACATCTGAAGGCTATGTCATGTTTGACTTGTGTTTTCTTCTAGGTATTTATAGTTTCAGGTCTTACATCCGTCTTTTATCCAATTTGAGTTGATTTTTGTGTATGGTGTGAGAGAGACATCTAGTTTCATTCTTTTGATACAGTTGTTCAGTTTTCCAAAGACCATTTATTAAAGAGGCCTCCCTTTGTGCAGTTTATGCAGTTGGCTCCTTTGCCATAGATCAGTTGTCCACATAGGTATGGGTTTATTTCTGGGCTGTCAATTCTATTCCATTGGTCTGTGTGTCTGTTTTTTTGTTCAAATACCATACCGTTTTGATTATTACAGCTTTGTACTTTAGTTTGAATACTCATTATAATGCCATTATTTTTCCTCTTTTTTGTCTGGATTGCTTTGGCTCTTTGGGATCGCTTGTGGTTCAATGTGAATTTCTTTGAAGATGCCATTGAAATTTTGATAGGTATTGCATTGAATTTGTATTTTGCTCTGGGTAAGATGGCCATTTTAACACTGTGTTGATGTCTTTCTTTTCTAGCTCTTTGAAGTATTCTTCTTAATCTCTGCTGACATCTATTTCTCAAACTTCTTTTAAATGAATCATTTAGCCATGTTTTGCCCTTGGCCATATTCATGGCTCCAGGTCCCTTCTGTCAAGGTCATATCATTCTTTAGGGACCTAATCAAATGTTGACTTCTCTGTGAGGCCTTTCCAAACCTCCTTACTAAAATTAATTAATTTTTGTACATCATTACTAACAAATTCATGTGTTTTGTGTCTTCTTTTATGATCATATATTTATCATACATCCTAGCATATTTTTCTATAGTATTTTTTTTTCACTTCTATATACTAGTTGCTACCTAGTGGTACCTAAGTATAATATTGCTAGATAAATTGTATTTTTATTTTCTTCAACTCTTACAAATGAACTACAACATTATAATAATATCAGGTATGAAGTCAGTAAACCAAATTAAATATGTATAAAGGTGAATTTAAGTTATTATTAATTCTCTTCCACTAAGTACTCCTGTGGATTCCCTGAAAGAGTAATACAAACAGATGTTTGTGATTTAATATCTGATTGATCAACTATGGATTCTATTCCAACACTGCTCTTTGAAAACAGAATTTTAGGCCTAATCAAAGATGTCAAAAGGAATTCACATATACAAAATACTTTGAAATCATTAGTACAGAAGACAAGGAATGTTGCCTGAGGAATTTCACTCAGAGAACTAAATTTGAATACTGTGCTAGTCTTTTAAATAGTCTTCACAATTTTTCACAGTTCCTGCCTTCAATCAGTAATATTGAGCACCATATGTAGGCAGCATTTTCTAGGGTCCAGCCCTTGCAGAGTTTATATTTTTAGTGGAGGAGTGGGCTAGAGGAAATAAATGCCCAAACAGGATAATTTTGGAAAGTGATTATTGATATGAAAAATACAACAGTGAGTAAAGGAATAGAGAACGATGGAAAAGATTCATGTGAACAGCTATTCTGTGGATGTGACATTTAAACTGTGATCTGAAAGCCTGTAAATAGTCAGTCATGCAAAGATTCAGAGTTGTCTCAGCAGAGGGAACAAGAGCTATAAAGCTTTAAGGCAGAAAACCTGTCCTCTCTGTGTCAGGCCAGGAGAACTTATTGCTAGATCATATTGGATATGTGGCACTCAATTGGGTAGAACAGCTGGGCAGGGAAAAACTGTATCTGGTCTCTTAGATCACATGTGGCATTTGGCCTTTATCCTCTAGACAAGAGGAAGCCACTGAAGTGATTTAAATGAGTGAGAAATATGATCTGATTAACTTTTTAAAAAAATCATCTTGGCTGCTATGTAAAGGTGGGATAAATAGATATATTTAGTCAGAAGACCATGGTAGACCAGGAAGGACATGATTGTGGCTTAGGTGGTCATAGTTATAAAAATCTGAGCATATTTTCTGATTTCCCTTTTACCTACTTCTCCTTTTGCTTATTTCTTATGCTAATTTTTAGCTAGACTAAAAAAATACAAGTTTTTGCTCTTAACAAATGCACTGGGAGTACTTTTTTAAACACAAATACCTAAGACATTTAAACAAAAAGAAAGGGAGTAATAAAGAGACATGCAATATATTAAATTTCTATTACTAGATACATGAAATAGAGCTTATTTTCATGCCTGGATTACAGCCTCATAAAATAAAGGTACATATATGAACACAATCACTTTTTCATTGTTTTAAATCTTCTTTTACAATTTGTAATTAAAAGCTTTTCTTTCATTGTGTTAAATGGATATTTGTCTATTAAAGAAGGAAAAAGAAATAAAACTACTAAAAGCCTCTAATTAGTTTCAACAGTTTTGCTATTTGGCAGATTTCTAAAATCCACACATGTTAATGTTTGTGTTAATTGCTTAATACCAGGCTGCTTGTCAAAACCAAATATTTTGTAATTAATTATTTAAAACCCATCAAGCACTAAAGCATGAGTGAAAATATGAGTTGTGTGATAATTTTCCTGTGATATTTTCAGTTTTTAATTAATGTACTTTAGTAAGTACTTTGGAGAGAAACACTGTTTAATGATATTAAATAGACTGCCAGTGTAAATAATGATCACTCACATCAACAAAGATAATTTATAAGTAAATTAACTAATACATCAAGGATTTATCACATGTATGGGACATGTGTCCATGACATAATATAACTGAGTGCCGACACACAAATACATAAAAGCATCTTCACTCTAAAATATTTGTTATTTATTATCTCCAGCAATAATATTTTTCCATGCAACAATTTTGTGTTTGATTGAAGTATTTTAAAACTTCAGTAGTGAGAGTTAAATCTGAACCTTCCTGTTCTCCTCTAAGTTCTGCTCAACCAATACAGTAACTACCTCAGATATATGAAAACATACAAAGAAATCTCTACATCTACCAAAAACAATGTCTCTGACATTGGCAAATGTGATTTTTCTCAATAAGACCCCTCTTTGCGCCGTATCTTAGTTACTTCTTGTCATTTACAATATACCTCTTAGTTAGGGGTAGTTAAATGTAATCTCTGACTATCAGGATCCTCGTAAGTCTCTCAGCTCATGCCCAACCAAACACAGATGCAAGCATCATGTTTCCCTCCTTTTTTAGATGTCCAAGTTACCATAAAAGACATGGTACTAAAGATCAGCATCCTGGGCAGTAAAACCCAAAGCAAGAGGTATATCCTTACCTGAAGTACACCATTGAGGACATTGTCATCAACTAGGTGGTCTAGAGAAAACCTGGTATCTATCTTCTACAATGGGCCTTGCATGCATTAATGATACCACCATATTGTTCTGGACTCTAGTAGTAGTATTACTAAGACAACACCTATCTATGAGGGTAATGCCCTCCCACATGCCATCTCATGTATGTTGTTGGCTGCCTATGACTTAACAGACTACCTGAAGAGAAAGTGACTGCAGATTCACTGCCATAATTGAGAAGGAAACTGAACATGATATTTAAGAGCAACTATGCTATACTGCTGTGAACTGTGAGGAATAGAAGAGTACTATTATTTCAAATAAGTTTTCTGCCACTTTTTCTCAGTTTTCTCCTTCTGGGACTGCTATAATGGTAATATTGGTTTACTTGATGCTGTCCCATCAGTCCTTTTAGTTATCTCTAGCCTTTTCATATTCTAGTCACCATGTCTCGTCTTAACTTTTTTCACTCACAATTTCTTCATTGTTCCTGCCTTAATCTGAGAGTTTCCCAAACTAATCTTCCAACTCATTAATGATTTTGAAACTAGACTACTATATCTCACACCATACACAAAAATCAATTCAAAATGGATAAAAGACTTAAATGTAAGACCTGAAAACATAAATTACATAGAAGAAAATACAGGCAAAACATTCCATAACACAAACTTCAGAAACATCTTTGCAGATTCATCTCTAGCATCAAAGGAAAATATAAACTACTGGGACTACATCAAACTTAAAAGCTTCTGTACAGCGAGAGAGGCAGAACCAAAATGAAGAGACATCCTCCAGAAAGGAAGAAAATATGTGCATACCATACATTGGAAAAGTGACTAATATTGAAAATCTACAAAGAACACATACAACTTAACAAAAAGCAAACAACCAATCAGAGCCTTCCTGGTGGCGCAACAGGTTGCATCTTGGCCTTTGAAGCTGTCCGCAGCCACTGCAGCACGAGTTCTATCCCAGGCTGGGGAGATTCCCACATGGCGCAGCAGACCTCTCCTGCCTCGCCCACTGCTCCCCTCAGTAGTGTACTTCAGTCAATCCACCTGTTCTGCTCCTCACTCTGTCTCTGGTGAATCCTCTCACCACCCCACATCTCTGGACTACATCCCAGTTCTTGTATGCATAAATAAATAAATCTTAAAATAAAAAAAAAACCAATCCAAAAAAAAGGGCAGAAGAGCTAAATAGCCACTTCTCCAAAGCAGACACATGTATATGACTAACAGGCCTATGAAAAATGTTTATCATCACTTATCAGGGAAATGCAAATCAAAACCATAATGAGATCCACCTCACACCTGTAAGAATGGTCCATATCAAAAAGCCTGAAGCAACAGTGCTGGCAAAGGTATGGAGTAAAAGGAATCCTCCTATGTTCTTCTGGGAATGTAGACTGGTCCTATAGAAATAAGTGTGGCGGTTCCTCAGACTAAAATGGATCTACCATATGACTCAGCAATTCCACTAGTAGGTATCTAGCCAAAGAACAAAAAAACACTAATTCAAGAGGAAGCCTGCACTCCTATGTTTATAGCAATAGTATTCACAATAGTCAATATTTGGAAACAACCTAAATGTCCCTGAACAGATGAGTGGCTCAAGAAGATGCGGTACATATATACAATGAAGTACTCCTCAGCATTCAAAAAAGATTAAGTTCACGCCATTTGTGGCAACTGGATGGATCTGGAAGGGATTATCCTAAGTGAAATAAGCAAGAAGGAAGAAGATATAGTATGGTTTCACTTATAGGTAGAATATGGAGCAACCAAAGGACTAGACAAAAACAAACCATTAAAACTGACCCTTGAACGCTAAGCGTTAATCTGAATCATCCAGGAGAGATGAATACGGGGTAATGAGACGGGGAGGGTAGAAAACAGGGTAGGCAGAGCACAGTGGAGTATGACATAGATGGGTGCCTTAGTGGTGGGAGTTATTACACCTGAGGGGAGAAATCCTAAATTGTGAAAAAATTAACAAGGATATAAAACAATGGTACTTCATTAATATATATTATTAATAAAAAAATTAATTCTGAACGTATATACACTTAATGAAAACTGTCAGTGGGGTATAGAAGAAAGGATCCATTTTTTGCTCTGCATGCATTTGAACTGTTTGAATGAACAGAATTGTTTGAAGAATCTATAAAAAGATGGAGAAGGTAGATTCTTATAACTAGACTGGGCGTAAGACTCAGTCAGTCCCTTTGCAGGATACCGCTTTGTTCGTCCTAATTTTTCCATACATTTACATGTCCCTTTTCCACAAAACCTTTCCTGGTGTTCTGTACTGGGAAATTGTCAGTTGATAATTTTAATGTATTTAATATACAAGTAAAATGTCAATAAATGAATGCATGTATAAAAGTAAGGATTCAATATTAAATAAAATCAAAGTTTCATTCTTTGTTTGGTTGTTTATATAATTATTCCAAATTGAAGGTCAGTTCAACTTACAATTTTTACCTTCAAGATAAGGAACACTGTGCTCATCTTTTTCCATCCATTATTGTGGAGGTATTTAGATAAAAACAGTTCCTCTTCGTTTCTTACAGCTTCCTCAAAGCAAAGTTGGATAGCCCTAAAATTAGGCTGTTACATTTCCTAGGTATCTCATTTTTGTAAAAAAGTGTAGTTCTCTGAATTCCAGAAGGCTATGTTCACAGGAAAAAAAAATGTTTGCAGGAATAAAATCAAAATAATTTTTTTTCAAAAGCAAAAAATTAAAAAATGTAACCACCAGTTGTTTGAGTATCTATTGAAAGGATCTCTGTTATTTCTCTAGCAGTTTCAATGCAAGTGGTATCGTTTGAAGTTAACATTTTTGGAGCTGGTATACATATTATTGGTAGTTTTCATGACCATAAGCCAGTAACAATCAATCATACTTATGAAATCTGAAAGCTCTTTTACACCAGAATGTTGTTTTTAATGATTGATAAAAAAAATTGTGCTGCTTGTTTGTCTAAAGGGAGTGTTTATTGAAGTCCACACCCTACTGATTTGGGATACTTGGCTAGACACTATCTTACCATAGCATCCCTAATAGGGGGGCTATCTTGTCAACTTAGTTTTGGATGCAAAGTTACTCAGAGCACATGTGACTAATTATTCTAGTTCATTTATCATCATCTGTTATGCCTTGCTTGTACTTTTAAATATGTACCATTGGCAACCTAGTCAAGCAGAAATAAGTGTAAATGAAAATTTATTGCATGAATGACTAAGACAAGAGCAGAGTGGACTTGAGTGTTGCAAAGAACTGGGTTCAAACCCAGTTAAACCATAAACTAAAGTGGAATTAACTTCTCAAAGCATAAACTCCTCATATGCAAACCGGAGAGAACAATGCTTGCTTCTGAGAGTGGTAACAGAATAAATGAAATTATACTCATAAATGCCTGGCATATACTATGCACTCTAAGCATGGTAATGATTCTAAATCTTTGCTCACTAACTTTGCCTTTCTTTATGCCTTGCCAACATGTACAAAGACTTAGCCAGCTTTTTCCCATACACCTTTTTCTTCAAACCAACACCCACTCCTCGGAGAGACACAGGATCCAAAGTGAGTGAAATCAACAGCTTGTTTGACATTCATTGGGATTTGACACCTGCAACTACTTGTGACAGCTGCCCTGATGTTCAGAGAATCCTGACTGCTAGATGGAGAATGGACCACTTCCAGCATGCTCAAAAAGAGAAGGAAAGTGTGTTACAGGGGAGACTGTCCTACTTTTCCAGCTGGCTAGGCACCAGCAAGGCTTACCTGCTGGAGTATTAAATAGAGGAAGAGGTAAAAATGTTAAGGTCAACAGGGCTCAATTCCAAGGAAAAATAGAAAAAAAATTGTTTTTTTTTTTATTCTAGAAGGAAATTTATAAAATATGTCTTGTTTCTGCTTTACTGGATACAGGCTAATGTACTGCCTGGCTCTGCTCTGTGATGTTGTTTTGTTCAAAGGATCTCTGAGGGAAAGCAGACCCCTGCCTCTGCCTGGACACACCTTCTTCTGAAGGTATAAACTGCTAATAATTGTGAAATAAGCCCAAGTGTAAGATTAATTTAGGAAACTGGTCTGTTCCTCTACTTAAATGCAGTCATCACTTGTTTGAATGTGTGCATGTGTGTGTTTGTGTCTGTGTTTGGCCATATGATTTCAAATAAGTTAAAAAAGAAATGTCATTTTTCTATATTTCTTCAGAATTTTCCACATAAAGATTCAGTGAGCTATTTCATTGCCTGGGAGCTGCACTATGCAAAGCTTATTTACCAAAACTGAGAGAATATTTTACCAAATATGTGACTGAAAAACTTTAACCCCAGAAAAGAATGCTCATCATAAAGTCATATTCAGATTTATAAAGACTTCTATATAGAGCGGCATTTGTTAAGACAAAACCCTGAATAATCTGTAACCAAAGACCAACTTTGAGAGTTGTCTTGTCCCTGAATTCTAGTCTACTTCTCTCAGAAACCTCAGGGTGAGACCCTACTTAAGTCTGGGATGGTCCAATAAAGAAGAGGAAAAGTGAAAATGTAATTTACCAAATCACATTTTTTTAAAGAATCAGTAGCCTCAGAAAAAAATTACATCTGAAATTGTTGGGGGCAAAAGGACGTCTGCAACAAACTCCACAGATAGGTTTATGGACCCCCACCTCAGATCAAAGAGATCCAAGACACTAAGGGCTACTAATCCCTTAATGCCATCATCATCGAAGAGAGGATTACTGGGAACTGAGGGGTGGAGCTGAGCAGGAGATAAAAAGTTGTAGAAGAAGAGACACAGACAGTACAAGACACAGAGAGATAGCAGAAAGAAGGAAGCAGGATGGAGGCCAGAAGAAGCACATGGAGCAGAGAGACATGTGAAGAAGCTGCACTGGCCTGGACTGATTGAAACAGATGTGGGTGAGAGACCTGTAGGGAGATTAACTATGACAATGTTTATCTGGATTTTGATTTTGCTCTTTAACTCCCAGAATTGTCTGGCTGTTTCTGACCCTTTTGTATGGGTACCTGCCGAAAGGTGTTTTAGACTTGTGTTAGGCTTTCCAGCCTTGCCAATCCTATTTGGGTGGACTTTTATCCACAAGGAGCTGGATAACATTGGGTGCTTGACTTAGATACTACATTCTTTGTCTTATCTAGTTCTATTAAAGTTTGTTTCCACAAAAGGTCCTATATGTTTTGTATTGATGCAGCGGATGGCAGAACCTATTTAGAACAGGGCAGGTCTGGGGTTTCGGGGGTGCCCCTCTCCCTTCCCTGTAATAAAATGATATACAAGAATTTAGATTGTAACCTCAAGGTCACGTTGGAGGTATGTTCCCATAGAGCTGGGACATAAGCACAGTCAGTCAGCTCCCAAAGTTCACATTTGTAACTGACACTATACTCCATCAAATAGTCCCTCAAACTCTCAAACATGCTTCCTTTTATTTAATCTGATTTTGCACTAAATACCTCTTTCCTGCAGACTTCTAACCTTTGGGTTATATAGAGCCAACCAAGTGGGATCTCTTTCTCCTACCTAAAGCTACCTTGCCTAGTCCCCCTACAGGCTTCTTGCTTTTGGGAATACAGTTTCCTCTCCTCCAAGATCCAGAAAATACTGATTGTTGTTTAGCCAAAATACCCAAAACCCAAGGTTATTTTGCCCAAACCTAAGGCATACACAGGATACCTCAGAACAGATTTTAAGCATATCTCGGTCAATTAATAATCACTTCATGGAAGTACGCAGGCCTCCCAGTGTTGGTTAGTCAGAGGGTGCTTTACTCCAAGATACTTCAGAATGTCACCCAATCCCTAAATTCCATCTTTCTCGTACTTTGCTTTGGCCTGAGACTGCAGTCTGCATGGACAATTCTCACATGCTTAGCAAATGATAACTTTAGTTTCTTTGCTTTAGATGTATGTAAAGAGTGATCTTTTCCTTTAATGCTTTTTTCACTTCTTGATTTGTTGGCATAAATGTTGACATATCCTTAGCTCTCTGAGCAAGACTATGTGGGAGATGAACTTTCTCAGTCATCACATTTCTGAAAATCCCTACTTCCTGACTTCTTAGTCAATTCATATCTTGCCCAGGAGTAAAATTTGATGTCAAGTTTCACATTTTTTCCTCAAATTTTGACAGGGTTATACCACTGTCTTCTAACACCCACTGTTTGCTGATATCTCTGATATCAGTATAATTCATTCTTCTTTGGACATGATTTATTTCCTCTATAACAATTTTTAGAATCTTTTCTATAGCTTGATTTTCCTAAACTTAGGAAAAATTTTTGTATATGAGTCTTTCATTTTTTACTAGCTGTGCTAGCTATTTTGTGACTTGCAATCTTAATACTTAGATCATTTGCTTTTCTATGTTCTCTCTTTTTCTCTTCTTTTTCATTCTATCAGATTTGCTAAACTTTATTCTCTGGTCCTTCTGAAAACTTTAATGTTTATGATGACTAATTTTATGTGTCAACTTTCCTAGGCCACAGCAATTATTTGGTCAAACATAGTCTAGATGTGAAGGCATTTTTCTAAGATGAGATTAACATTTAAATCAGTAGACTTTGATTAAAGCAGATTGTTCTCTATGTTGTGGGTGGGTCTTGTTCAATCAACTGAAAGCTTTAAAAGATAAAAAAAGACTAAAGTCCTCCAAGGAAGAGGAAATTCTATCTCCACAATTTCTGCACTGCCTTTGGAGTCAAACTGCAACATTAACTCTTCCCTATGTATCCAAACTGCTGGCAAATTTTGGATTTGTCAGCCTTCACAATTGTGTGAGCCAGTTCCTTAAAATTTGTCTCTCTTTGCCATCTACCATTATCAGCTTTTTTATCTTTTTTATCTTACTGTCTTTTTCTGATGAATTCCTCTAATATAACTATGATACTGGTTGTCTATTATTTTGGAAGGAAAATGAAGCAAATTAGTGACTTTCTAATTTTTATAATATTCTGTTGTACCTCTGAGAGGCTTAACTCCAGGGGACAAGAAATGACTCTTTCTCAGAGGTATAGGATTAATACTGGGCTTCCCCCCACTTCCATTATGCAGCCCAGTGTATTTCCCTCCGGTGAGTAGGAAAAAGGATCCTCTGACTAATCCTGATTGTACATCGTTGATTTTTCTGATAGGCCTTACCTTTTGCGATTAAAAAGTTGAGAACATGAATTTTAAATTATTGGATTATGTTGTAACAACATTTCTTTGAGACAATGGATAATTCATGGCCTATTTGCATGTTAAAAATCACAGTGCCATAAATAAAAGCATTATTGGGAGCAATAGCAACAAAAACCCCATTGTAGTTGCATCAAAACATCATCAGAACAAAAAATACTTAATTCTTTCTTCTCTGCTTCACATTTTTGTCACATATGTCTTCCAATTCTTCTAAAAAGATGCTTACTTTCAAATCTTGTCATAATTCTACAATTTGTCACTTTGTGGCCAGACTTGTGATAGTATGCTATGATTCAAGCTTTATGAAAACACAAGAACATCTTCCAGTGGCAAAACTGAATCTTCCAGTTTTTATATACCAGCTACTATCTCAACATAGAGAAACAAATACAGTTTCTTGTTCTATTTTCTTAATGAGGCTTCCGACAAAATTGTAAGGAACTTAAGCTGACTGCTTATTTTTCAGCTTCCCTTGAAACTTCCAGGCCCAGTGCTTCAAAAGTTCTCTTGACTTGCCTCTTGAAGACTCATTTCAAAAATTACTATTATGAAGTCATCATAAAGAGTCGATCTCTTGTGGTCAAATGTTGATCGTGACTAAATTCTGAGAGACAGGGTTCGGAGGGAAGCAGGCTGTGAATCCACAGATTCCTGTAAAGATCTGATTT
>PVIJ01008790.1:28399-71597 GCA_004024925.1 Scalopus aquaticus
GGAATGCAAAATGTAAAAGACATAAATAACAATAAAAATATATATTATATAAAAAAAAAAGTAATGTATATGAGTCTCCTAGTAAAGATTCCTTTCCTTTAGTTTTGAAGTATTGTGTGTGTTTGTATGGGTATGTGTGCGTTTGCGCTTTTAAAATTCTCTGTTGTTCTTGCTGGGATACTTACTGGTATTTTAAAGACTTATCTTGGTACATTTAATATAATTATAAGCAATGGTTTTTAAAAACATACATATAGAAATTCATCTTGCTGGAAAACTCCATTGAGCCTGGAAATTATAACATGCTCAAAAATCACCAGGCCTCAAAAACATGCATAGTTCCTCTCAAAATTTCCACTACTTCACTATAACAGTAGTTTCACCTAAACTCTGACTTAAAAGGAAAAAACATGCGCAAATTATTTGAAACTCATGCAATTTTCTCAGTCTCACCATTAGATTCCAATATGCTGGAAATATTTAAAGCTAGTGTGCCCTGGTTCACTACTTTGGTAGAAGTTTTGGGAGCAAGCTATTTTTGGCAAAGATAGTCTGTTTTTCTGAGACTTGTCCTCTGGTTTTCCTTATTAACTTGGGTGTAGCTTGAAAGAAATCTTAGAACTACCAGTGGAGTGGGAATTAAGAGCCTGGGTAATAGTACAAATATCTATTCTAGCCATTTAATTAACATAAAGATTTTAAAATAAAAGCTGCCTAAAGTTTGTGACTTCGTGTTTTGAAATGTTAAAGTATTTCTTTAGAAGATTCTGGAACAATAGATTCTTGGGAACAGTTAACATAGATTTGACCTGTGATCTTTTCCAGTGCACGGATGCTCACCTTTTGAACTAGTTTCTCATATTAAGGCCAAGAATTAACAATGCCCATATTCAATGAATGTCTGGGTAAAAACATGCCTGTGAACTCTGTCTGCACTATTCATTTTGCACAGGCCCATGATATTGGGAAAATCCTGGGTAAATGAAATCATGAATGATAGGAATCACATCATCTTCATCTGGAACTGATGTAATTCTAGTCTTTACTTGCCTTTTCATTTTACCTTTTTTTTTTGGAAAGCACTTAAGAAACTTACTTGCACACCAAGAAATGATATGCCAGCTGTAAAACTGGTGTTCACATTTGTGATCACCAATCTCTCATATGATTCCTATTACTAAGGAAACACTCAAGTCTCCTAAAGTTACTGACAATTCATTTTTTCTAAGGGAGACTCTCAGAATCAGGTCAGAATATACAACAGTGAACCTTGGGAAAATACCACATTCTCCATTTGCTGTTTTTTTTTTTCAAGATTTATTTATTTATACATACAAGCTGGGGTACAGGCCAGAGGCGTAGGGCAGTGAGACGGTCCACCAGCGACAGAGTGGGGAGAAGAACAGGCAGATCAGAAATACACTGCTGAGGGGAGCAGCGGGCGAGGCAGGAGAGGTCTGCCGCACCACGTGGGATTCTCCCTGGGCATCGAACTCGCATTGCTCGCAGCCGACAGCTCCACAGTGCAGCGCTCAACCTCTGCGCCACCAGGGAGGCCCCTCCATTTGCTGTTTCTAAGGACGGGAAAAGGTTAAATCCCCTGAATTTCAGTTAGTTACAAAATCACCAAAAATTGGATAGTTGCTGACCTTGACATTTTCATGGAGAATCTCCAGATTCAATCCTTGTTACTTCCTCTCTTGGAAGCCTTCCTAAAGGATTGTATAGTTAATACACTATTCACCTTTCACTGTGTCTCTTTAGAGAATATTTTATTCCACACTTCATCCCCAGAAATTCAGGGAACTTATTTGGGTACAACAAAGAGCAGTTCGCATATTATTGTCTCTTATAATCTCACTACAAAGGTTCGATGGTAAAATCTTTCACGGAAAGGTATTACAAGAAGCATTTAATATTTTGACCCCTTTGTTCATCTTCACGTAAATTAATTAGTGTTTACTTAAAATCAGGATCATGCAGAGATAGATATAGGACATGACTCTGGAAGAAAGTAATAAAACATACCTTGAAATAACAGCATTTTGTATCTTTTCATCAAGTATTTGAGGAAATATCCCTACTGGTTACTTCACTGATGTCCATGACCTCTTAATTCTCAATTATTTACAGGGTACCTACAATGTGCTATGCACTCTGAAGTACAGTGTAAAGTGTACAGCAAGTATTTTTCCCAATACACCATGGCATAATTGAGAAATTTCAACTTACAAAATCAATCCTTTACTAGATAAAAGAGATGCTCAGAGATAATATTATACAAAAAGATATATACAGAAGTCCTGGATAAAAAGCTTCATGGTTAATGCCAAAATAGCTGGTAGAACTTAGAGGGATGAATTTTTTGTACTGAAAGAATTTTAATAAGGATATTGATCTGAAAGGAAAAAAATCTCTGAAATTCTTCCAAGCCTGAAATTCCTGGGACCACCTAACAAAAATCAAAAGTCTCCACCCTTCTTTCTTAGAAATCTGATGAAGTGCAGAGTTTGATGAAATGTCTTTGGCAACGTCAGTGACATAGGCAATTTTTTCAAATTGAATTGGAGATGAGTCAGATTAAAAATAAATACAGCATTTATGCCAAAATATCCAGGCCAAACTACCTATTTCCATGTGGGACAATAGGCCAGGCAGAGTAGATTTCATTTTTTAAAGTGTCAATTGAACTGATATTATGGAATACCTCATTAGCTGTGTCCTGGTATGAAAAATGTATTTGAGGGCACAAAAAATACTGCAGTTGAACAAGGGGGAAAATCTAATTTAATGCTCATGTTCTTTTTCTATGCTAACATATTCAGACGCAGGGATATTAGTGTAAATATTTGTAACTGGATGATACCTAATTATAGTGAACCTAAGTTAAGTTTTCTTTATCTCAGGTCAAATGTGCCAGTCATCTGTTCTAGACCTTAAAGTAAAATTATAGCGAATGTGTTCATACACAATAACTTCATAAGTTAGGGAATTTGTTAACATTTCTCATTGTACTGCACACATTCTCTCTCCATTGCTTTACCTGCTTGCTGGTGTTTTGAGAATATGGGATCCCTCCCCTCAGGTGTAGTCTCTGGAGCACTCCCACCACAGAAACACCCATAGTCCTCCATCACAGCCATGTCACTACAAGAAAAATTATCTCAGTTTTATTCATAAAAACCCCTAATGTCTATTAACTAGAGCACTGGTAGATAAATTAATAAATTGTTCATATATACAACATCGATGATTCTCAAAAAAGTAGGATGAGCGAAGGAAGGCAGACATAAAAGAGTTCAAAGTGCAGGATTACATTTATTTGTGAGAAGAAAAACTAGCCGATGGTGACAGCAGATCAGTTGTTCCCAGAGCCTGGGGGAACACAAGAGAAATGATTGATGTTGGAGAAATACTCTGTTTTCATGGTGGTGGTGGCTACATAGGTGCATATACTTATCAAAGTTCATTGAAATATACACTTAAATGGGTCCTTTTTATTGTATGTAAATTATAACTCAATAAAGTTATTGGAATGAATCAGTTATATCAACTTTATAAAGCTCATACAGGCATAAGACAAAGTATTTCTGCTACTCACGGTAATAACCTCCATTCTGAAAAATAGCAGTGATTATACACAAATAGAACCAATTTATATCCTCTAAACTGGTCCTGATCTAAGTCTTATTTTTCAGTTCTTATGTTATAATTTTTTGATGTGGTAGTACTGTCTTCTGGCTTGCCTTATATAAGTCTCAATCTAAACCAGCCACTTCCTGGCAGTGTAGCAAAATACGATCTCAGTAACACAGACTTCATCAACTAATAATTATTTCTTGTAACTGTTACTAAGAAAAATGTAGAAACATGGGAACATCAGGAGATGAGATTTTTCTCCACTCTGTTGAATGCCTTTCTGTTGTGAGCACTGGGTCAGAGAATTGCAGCATATGTCACAAATTTTCCGTCTTTAGCTTACTTTGGAGACAACTTTGTGACTTAAAAGGAACTAGGCATTATGGCAACCATTTTTTTTTGTTTGTTTATAGTAAAATCATTACCTTATAATTTTTTTAATCATGTCAGAGTTACTTACTTCTATTTAATCTATATGAATGTCATGAATCTGTAAACCAAAAATGGTTATATAGTCAATATTGTGGGATTAATATGGCTGGATGTGAGTTCCCTTAATTATTAAATATTTATGTCATTTTTACAGCTTCTTCAAGTCCTTACTATCTTACTGTAGTTTGTAAATTCTTTATTTGATCTAGTCTGTATTTCTCTTGTTGAGATTTTAAATAATTTTCATACGTTCAGGACATACTGGGGCTGGAGAACAGCTGGTCAACCTTCTCCAAATAATAATGTCACATTTAAAGACTCATAGTAATTTCCCAATCATGCTTCCTCCAAAGCAAATAATCCTAATTCCTTTAATCTTTAATCATGCACCTAATTGTGTGGGCCTTTCTTAAGTCCCAACAACTAGATATGAGATAGTTCCAACCATGTGTTTAGATTAAAGATTTCTATTTCCCTTTAACTTTGATTAGAACCAGTTTCTCCAGGGCATACAAATATATTTCCCTTGCCTCGTGACATAAGATAAATTCTTTTGAAGTGTACAAAAGGGTTCTCTGTCACGCACCCAGCTGTTCTTCTTTTTATTATCTGGCCAATTAATGAATTAAATGAAGCATTGTGTATTATGTGTTTTTTATGGGACTATTCTTGAGGATGGATTAATAAAACTCCAACTCAAGCTTTCCCCTGGCTAGCTTTCCTTATGCTAAAATAACCAGGTGGAAGAATGATTTTTGGAATACATTATTATAGAATATAATTTTATATAGGAATATGATTTTCTTCTGGATTAATTTCATTCATATCCTAATGGAGATAAGCAAATTTTATGATATAGTAGATGAAATCAGTATTTTTCAACTCTTTACATAACATAATCACTGTGCTACTAAAACGAGAGTGTGAGCACTAATTCACAAAGATACATGTTCTATACTATATATGTTCTACTACAAGAGAATTTTCCATATTCTTTTGAATCAAATACTAATCTGAAAATCAAAAACCCAGGACTAAGACTGATTTTCTCAACCTGGAAAAACTCTACCCTAAGATTGGGCAGTATTTTTTTCAGAAATCTTCACTTTTCTGCCCAAAGAAATTTTCCCTTGTGGAAAATTTTTGTGCTTTTTTAATGCTACTAGTATTCTTCTTTTTAATTTTTCCTTTTTTATTTTCTGAAGTAACATTACATCATTAAATTATAGAAGTTTCAGATATGCATCATGGAAAATCTACCTCAACATGTAGATACAGATATTCCATTCATCACAAAAGCTCAGTTCTATCCTTCACCATACAGTTGTTCTCTTAACCCCAATCTATCCACCCTACTTCTCCCTTTCCTTCTGGCAAACACTAATTGGTCTTATAATCCTAAAGTTTATTTTTGTTTTGTTAGTCTCAACTACTTGTTATTTTTGCACATATGAGTTAAATCATAAAATGTCTGCCATTCTCCTTCTGCCTCATTTCACTGAGCGTAATACTGTCTAGCTATATCCATGTTGTTGTAAATGGTGGGAGTTCATCTTCTTTATAAGTTAATAGTATCCCTTTAGGATTCAAAAGGAGGCTTTATCTGACCTTGGGGACTTTCCATGAACACTTGGAGCAATTTGTAGTCTTAGGTTTTGGAGAAGAATGTCCTGTAAATATTTATTAATGCTATCTCATCTAAGTTTGCCATTTAAACCATATTTCCTTAGTGATTTCCTGTCTGATTGATCTGTCCATAGCTGTAAATAGAGTAGAATAGTCCACCATTATTATCACGTTGCTGTCAATGTCTCCCTTTTGGTCCCTTAATATTTGCTTTATACCTTTTAGCACAGCTATTTGTGTGCATATATATTAATAATTGTCATGTCTTCCTGTTGTGTTGACATCTTTATTATTATATGGTATCTCTCTTTTTTTCTTCTCATTTCTATAGTTAGAAGTCCATTTCATCTGACAAAAGTTTAGTGGTTACTGACTCTTTAAATCTTCCATTGCCTTGGAGTACCAGTTTCAATCTCTTCATTTTAAGTCTGTGTTTATCTTTGTAGCTTAACTGATTATCATGTAAGCATCAAATACTCAGGTACTGTTATTAATCAATTCAACCACTCTGTGCCCTTTCATAGGTGCGTGTCCATTTATAATAAGATTGAGGTTTTGCTACTGCCATTTTGCATTTTGTTTTATGATTCTATTTCTTTCCTTAATTTTTTGTGGACTTTCTTTGATTTAGATAGTTCTTAGTTAGCTCCTTTTAATATATCTTGTGGTGGAAGTCTAGTTTGTCTGTGAAGGCCTAGATTTCTCCTATATCTGAAAGAGTCTTGCAGAATTTATTGTTCTTGGCTGGAAGTTGTTAACATTGAGCATTTTCAGTTTACTCCAATCTGTCTTGGTCTTCTTTCTAGTTAATTTTCATTTTTCCTATTGAGAACAAAACAAGTATTAAAGCAGCCTGGCTTAGAGGAATAGGTGGAAGGCCCCGCACCCCTTCTTCATGTGCTACTCTGCACCCACCTCTGGGCAGTATGGGACAGGGGATGCTCTGTACCTCAGTGCAACAGCCAGGCTGGGGGGTGAGGTCTGGCCCACACTGCTTTCCCACAGAGAGAGGGACCACGTTCTGCCCCCTAATATCTGGACACTGCCCAGCCTGGACTGGACTGGACATGGGTGTTGTGATGCCCTGCTCTGAACACTGCCACCTAACATCCTGAGTGAGGGCGTTGCTGAGAAGGCAGTACAACACAGTAGCCACGTGGGTTTAAAAGCTGGCTTGCAGTCAACTTTCTTCCTCGTTTAGGTGGAAATGTGTCTAGACCTGCTGTATTCTTTGTGTTGCCTTGCTCCATGTGCGATTCCTGCGACTTCTGTTCCTGGCCTCTGTTGCTCCCACTCTTCACTCAGTTCTTGGTAGACAATGCCAGACCCTGTGACTCTCTAGCCTCCTCTTCAGCAGACCACCCAATTCTTCCCCACACCAGCTCCAGGTTTACACCAGGCCTTCAGAGACCAGTCCTCTCGGTGTGTGCGATGCTTCTTCCCTCATATGCACAGTTGGTCCCAGGTGTGTCCTCAGGCCGCAGTAGTTGGCTCTGCATGTTGCTGGCTCCCAGACTTGCCATTGGCCTCTAGAAGGCGGATCCTCTCCGCTGACAGCTCCCACTTCCTGTACATGCTGACTCCAGTCTCTCCCCAGTGAGCCAGTGGTCACCTTGTCATGGCCAGCTACTGCTTCCTCTGGCAGTGGGCAGGCAGTCACCTTCCATGTGCCAGCCTATACGTTTCTCTCTCTCTTCTCTTTCTTTCAGCTCACCCTTTTCTCACTCCCTGTTAATAAACCCTGATCTTGTTATTTCTCCCCATGTGTCTGTTTTGGAGTTGTGTCCTCATGTGGTAAGCAGTGGATGAGTACCCACCAACTGGATCACCCACTCTTCCTCTGGGTTTGCTCAGTTTCACGAGGAACCTCATCTACCACCATCTTGGTGTTGTCATCATTCTAGATAGGATTTTGAAGGTACTTCAGTAACACGCTATGGTTCTTGGACTGTTTAGGAGAAAAGATGTTGACTTTTTTCAGTAAAGAAGGAAGTTTATTATGTTTAAAAACTTTAAGGTTAGTGTTAGATTAGGATTAGCATATATATGAAAGATAACTGCTAAGCTAAAAATAGAAAAAACCTAAGATTTTATTGATACAGTGAAATCAGGAAAGGAAATTAAAAAAAAAAACCCATGGGGTTATAAAAACAAAATCCAGAATAAAATGGCAAAAAGTATCAGTATACACAATGAATTTTTATTGATTTAGTATTCCATGTACAACTTAAAAAATAATACAGAGATGAAAAAAATAAACTGCATGAAACTGTAATATTCACTGTTATTTATAAAAAGCACAAAAAAGGAACATGAAGATTTAAAAGTAGAGGTTTTAAAATTATAACTCAGGAAATATCAAAGAGAAGCTAACATCAAAAATAATGACATATTTATAAAAAGTTTTATAATGTTTAAGAAATACATTTTTATTAACTTTGGCTTGTACCAGGACTCACCTAATTGTGTGGTATCAGCAGAGCAGACATTTATTTTTTCCATGGTATCAATGATCATTGTCTCTCAGCATTAGACAGGCTCATACTGTAAACAAGACACCAAAGTTACTCACTGCATCAGAACAATGGGCCTGACTAAAACCCAGGCCTCTTGATTCCCAGATCACTATAGTTAATACCAAATCAAGCGGCCACTAACCTATGTGAATGTGTCTCCTACAACAAATTCACCACCACTGAATGTCATTTAAATGATCATATAGCAAAAACTTCCTTTAAAAGATTTCAGTTACTAGCCTTTGAATATTCACAGTTTTTTCTGAATTCTAAACAATCTTGCTCTAAAAGGATTATTCCTGTAACCTTTGGTTTCCAGAGCATGACTATTTTGAAATAGTTGTTCTGTAGCATGAGAAAAATGTTCATAATAAATTGTTTTACAGTGGAAAAACATACACAAATAAATGTAAACACACACTTCTCTGAGATGAAGCAAGTAAGAATGCTAATCATGCCCATCTCTGAATGGTCCTGTTTTAAGTAGTTTTTTTTTTCTTTTCCTTGCTTATCTATAATTTTTAAAATTCAACAGTAAACATGTATTACTTTTATAAGGAGAAAAAAGTGAAAAGGCTTTCAAGTTAATTTTCTTATGATTTTGATTGGGAACATAATTTTAGGTGTGTACTTAAGAAGATAATTCCTTAGCATTTTGTAGTTCAAGTCTAGCACATCAAAGAGCAACTAGCATTTGGGGTTACCAGGCAGACTGCAGAACTGTAAACATGACCCTAACTATATGTTTACATGCTGTCTGGTTCTGTTCAAAAAGTGCCCTCAGATATTAACATCTTATTGGCTAAAAAGGTACTCAGATTTGACACTTGATATGTAAGTCATCTAAATTAAAAGCACTATCTCCTGAAAGAAGTTTTAATTTATGCTGAGGCAAAAGCAGTTTACCACAAATTATGTATTGTTGGTTTTCAATGTACAATTACAATACCTATTGTATAAATATCATTATTTTGCTACAGGAGTTTGACTACTCAGTATCTATCAAATGGTTCAGTCAAAACATTCTTTACTAGGAAGGCAAAATTATGGAAATAAGCCAAAAAAGCATAAAAGGAACATAAATATTATTTTTACATTATTTTGCTGTTTGAACACATTTTTAGGAATAGATGTACCTCCAAACTTTCTTTGTCTCTCATCGTATGATTTATTATCCTTATACTCAAGAATGTCTTCTTTAAATTCAATCAAACTCTCTAATCTTCAATACGAGTCCACTGATGTTTCATTTCCAGTGTAAGACAATCTTGATTAAAATAGCTTTTTATATTCCTGAAGCAGACTTTAGGAATAACTTTGAATGGCTCCTGCTTTGTCCAAAATCATTGAAGCTGAAGAAAAAAACTAACAATTTAAGAACACCATGCCAAACAATGCCAATTATTAATAACCAATAGTAAATTAACCCTGGAACTAATTTTCTCTGGTACAATAAAACCTTACTCCTATAATCCTTATATATTTGATCTAATTTTCATTACATTAATCATCCTTACTGTAACTTCCCAGGTAGTTCTCTGTATCACTTCCAATTGAGTTCTTGTGCTTAATGAGTACATGGCTTAACTGTAAAGAGGGCATCATATGACTGGAATTGTTAGGTCTCCTGAGTCTTGCTAAGGCATAAAATCTCACTTCGCCAAGTATATTTTCATTCTATTTGACTGTTTTTAAACCGTTCACTTTGTAAACTGGACGTTGTTGGAGGTGGAGCAGAAAGGAGATTTACATTTTCCCAATAGAGTAGAAATAATAAAGACTGAATTTGAGGAATTCAGTTTCCCAATATAATGTTGACTTGGGCTCTGGTATCAAGATTATATCTAGGAATAGGAACATTTGGGCCTAACAAGCTATCAGCAACATGCATTTGGCTTATGAATAGACAATATTTCTCCAACCTGATCACTGCTGGCTACACCAATAAAAGGTCTGTCAGTGATTAGAAAATCACTCTCTGACACCTATTGGCCAGCCATCTGCCCCAAATAGGCAGATTTAATCACTTTGGAAAGCAATTTTATTCATGTGTTACAGTAAAAATGAGAAAGCAAGTCAATTTTTGACTACTTTTTTCCAAAATACTCTCTCCTTCCACCCTCCACCTCTCTCTTCTAGCTTTCTCTGCCCAACCTCACTTTTCTCCTTCCCAAGGTCTACATCTTCATGCAGATAGTCCGTGTGCTTCTTGGCCCACTCATGAATCTCACACAAAGGTCCTGAAAACGGACTTCACACACAGTTGACTGGAATTGTCCATGTGTAGGGAACATTCTGTGGTGGTGAAGTATGGGCAAGTTGGTGGGTGCACTATGGTGGTAATACCATAATATGGTGGTGTCTGAGGGGGATTCCCCAATGTTACCACAGTTAAAAATAATTTTTTTTCTTAAATCAAGGTGTTTCCCACAGTTAAAAATAATTTTTTTTCTTATATCAAGGTGTTTCCCACTACTGAAGGCAACTTTTAATATAATGTTAGTCAAGATGAGAAATAGATTCAGCCCTTAACAGGCTTTTTTTCTTAATTAACTCCGGTTCTATTCAGCAGAATCCAAAGGACACAGATTTTGAAGACAGGAAGAAGCGGGGAAAGCTCAGACTCAAAGATTGTGTTATTCCCACAGAGACAGAGAGGAGGCAACTCTAGGAGTGAGGGAGAGAAATAGAGGTAAGAGGTGCTATTTAGGACGGGGAGAGAGGCTTGTGCAACTCTACAACCTCAGTTTTTGCCCAGCCAAAGCCCAATGTGATACAGATATGTGCAGTGGGACACTTAGATGATTCTTACTCATTCTGTCACTAACTCTGGATTTGTGGCTTTTGAGGGTAAATCCTTCCCTTTCCACTACACGTGGTTGTCAACTCAAGAAAAAAATAAACTTAGCCTTGTTTTAAATACTGCTTTAGGGATCTCATCAAATTCATTTGAACAAGATATGCTAAAACATTGTCCATATTTAAATGAATAGGTGTGGAACTCAGAGGATAAGAAAAAGTCACAAAACATCAAAAGTTACAAAACATTAAAAATTATTTTGAAGCAGGTAAGATCTGGATTATGGGAACTGCAAAGTCACTTCCAACTCTGACAAATCCTAAAGATTTGTCACGTGTGTTTGTATGACGTCAAATTTACAAAGTACTTTCACATATAGTCTCTAACTTGATTTTTCAATAACCTTAAGTCAGAACACATGAGCCCCACAGATAAGGAAAATGAAGCTGAGAGGTTTTGGGTCATTTTTACAAGTCATGGTTGAATACTGATTATGATCAAGCGTTCTGACTCCAGATCCAATGTCTTACAGCCTTCAACTCACACAATGTTCCCTGAAAAGATGCAGGATAAGGATAAGTAATGCCAACATATTGAAAAGTCTTTGTGGTAAGATAGGACTGTAAATGAAAAAATTTATGCAAACTCACTAAAGTTCTTTTTATTCTGTTGCCTTATTAGCATGCTATGTGGTATAGGATTCTTAGCTGTTAAAGATAATAGAATTGTAAATAAATTCCCTTTCTACTTAATTAGGCTCTTTCAGCTTTCAAAGAGCATATTTGCTCAGATTTCAAATGGGGTTTTTACTTGGGATGTGTGGAGAAGTCAGAACAACAGACTATAGTTTCCCAAGACCATCAAGACATCTTCCCACCTCTGAAACATGCATCATGACATTTTGGGGTGCACAAAACTTGGGAAATCCAGGAGGCATCTCCCAAAGCCCTGGCAAATACACATCTCTTGTGCCCAGGATTCTTCTTACCTCTTACTGCACTGCAGCTTTCTGCAGGGGTACTCTCAGTTCCCTGTGAATTAGCCTGTGTCTGTACTCCTTTTCTGTTTCATGTATCTTTTATTGATAAGAGCTGCTGATTATCCCTTTTTTGGTTTATTTTCTTTTCCTGAGATAGTCTGCTTTTGACTCACTCTGCTGAAAGGATGTGCTTCAGTGAGCTAGTCACCAGGACTGGCTTGCTAGGGCTCTGGCCACTTTATGTTCCTTTGTGAATGTCTTTAGGTCATGTTCACCCACCTCAGCCCAGATCAGCTTTCCCAGTGGTTGTGGAGTCATATGATATAAATCATGGAGACCACAAGCAAGGCCTCTACCCTGCAAGGACAGAGAACTAGTAGTCAGAGACCAATCATGGCGATCTGAATGCACCATGCTAACTGTAGTTCATTCCTTGTCTTGTAGCTCTTAATATGCTGAATGTTTTTAAAATATTTCATTTTATTTTGAAAAGTCAGATTGTTTTCTATTTATTTGGACCAATTCTTAAATAAGTATAAATACATAAATACATATTGTCTGAAGTAACATTTCAGACAATATTGTTGGTATCCAAGAAAATTGGATAATAATAATGAGATCAAATAAAGTAGAATTCTTATACTACCTAAGCTAGCTAGCCAGGAACTTCTACCTTATGCATTCAACTTATGCAATCAGGACCAGTAACTGGTTAGTTAATCAAAAAGTTACTTAACTTAGGAGTATTTTTAAGTGATATGTTGTTTAAAGATTATATATTAATACATCTAATTGTATTAATACATCTAACTGTATTCATATATAATCTTTAAACAACATATCACTTAAAAATACTCCTATGTTAAGTAACTTGTTATACAGTATTTAATGAATTAAATAATTTAAAATAGCGTTAAAATATTAAATAGTATAAGATAAAGTTATAGGTCTGTAACAAAACTGGTAGGAGCAGAAGTACAAATGTGACTTGGAGAATGAAATAGTCCATTGGTCATGCATGTTTGCTATGACATGAGCATCAGTCTCTGAGTCACAGAGGGAAAAGAGAATCCATTTGCCTATGTTTCCCTCATATCATATGACATAAAAAATGGTTGGTGGATATAAAAATGATTTCAGGATTTGAACTTGATTTGCAATGACTTTCATGAAACTGTGTTATAATGTAATTCTACATTGTATAATTAAGTACAAGTAAGTATAAGTAATTACTTCAATAAAAATTAAATTTAATATAAGAGAAATCAGAGAAACAACATACTCTAGCAATCTAATACAATCATGAAAACCTTTTTTAAAAAATTCAAAATGTCAATTAATATTTTTTCAATTAAAATAACATTAAAGCATGGATTGGCTTCAGGTGTATAGCATCATAATTCATATACTACATTATGCTCATCACCAAACGTTTATTTTCCATTCATCACCATACAATTCACTCCCTTTACCTGATTCACCTACTCTCAGCCCTTTTTCAGTGCACGTCAGTCAGAGTTCAGCGCTCTCTCCACTCTACATTTGCGAAAGTCATAGCTCTGTTAATGAAGCAGTTGTCTTAGTAAATAAATACTTCACTTTTCTACAAAAGGTAGTGCTAAATGTCATTGCAATGAACAATGGAATTCAGTATAAACAATGTAATATTTTTTAATGCATTTGAACTTGTCAGAACACCATGGCTCATTCATAAACTCTGTGACCCTGGGCAAGTGCCCCTCTCCCTATCAATAGAATGAGCTAGTTTTATACGCAAATGAAATCCTGAGATTTCACCATTATCAAATATCTGTCCGTTTCCTTTAGTTTTTATTCCCCTTCAGAACCACAAATGCAATTGTACTCATTCAGGTTTCAGATATAAAAATTATTGCTATTCGGAAAAGCAATGATAGGATGAATAAATGAAAAGCTTCTTAACTTATAAAATTCGGTTATATGCATTGCAAGGAATGCACTTACACAAATAACGGAGTACTGCTGACCTCTCTGTCAGAGATGCTTTGCTAAATGGAAAAAAATGTGATTATCAATATAATCCTGAAAGGAATACCTGTTGGGATATACTGTTTAAGTAGGTCTAAATGTAGATTACATTTGCGCTATTAATTACTAAGAAAGCTTAAAATAATAGTAGTTGCGAGACTTCCATTTCTTCCTGTCAAGAATTAATTGTTTCAGAAATTGCTCTTCATGAAACCTAGAAAATTGAACTGTGACCGAAAAAGAAGGAAAACAATTAACTGAGCCCTATAATTGCCCTCGTTACTGCTTAGAGTCAGTTTCCAGGTAGTGGCAGAGCCAGAGTGTGAGAACACAAAAATGAACCGGTGGTTTGCTGTCTTGAGGGGAAAGATTGTAGCTTGGAGAGGGTAAAGCAGTCACGACTGTGGGCAGAGTGTCAGAGAAAGAGGGCTGCACAGACTCCCCTTGGAGTCACTGGCTAAAAGTGATCTGCCAGTGCAAAGGACTGAATCTTCCTTAAGTCAACAAAAGAGTCACCAGTAAGGAGTGGGGCCAAGTGATTCCCAGAGCTCCTAGGGGCTGGAGAAAGTTCATGTTCTCACCAGCCTGGTTGAAGAAATGTAGTATGACATGGGGTAATGGGAAAAATTCTCAGAGGGGTCATACAGTCATTTCAGGGCCAAATTATCTCTAGCCTTACCCTGCTCAGGGCCCACCCTAATTAAGCTTAACATGACTTAAAGATCAAGATGAGATACAAGCCAAATACTCATTAAAGGAGGACAACAGTTTCATCACTCAATGACATAAAATTCACAACAGGCAGTAAGATTAAAAACTTAACACTCTACTTGCAAATAAGCAGGAAAATATGCCCCAAATCCAGGAGAAAAATCAATCCACATGAAAGAGCTAAAAAGGCAAGAGATAAAGGAATTAGGAGATGAGGATCTTGATTTTGTTTTAAAAGATTTATTTTTATTTATGCGTAGAAGAATTGGGTATAGGACAGAGGTGCAGGGGGTGAGAGGATTCACCAGAGACAGAGTGGGGAGCAGAACAGGAGAATCTACTGCTGAGGGGAGCAGCGGGTGAGGCAGGAGAGGTCTGCTGCACCATATGTGGGTTAGCTCCTTGGCCAGGGATCAAACTCAGGCTGTAGCAGTGATAGCATGATAGCATAATAGCACCACCAGGGAGGCCCAAAGTGAGGATCTTAAGAATTAGAACACTTAAGTATGTACCAGGATATAAAAGAAAACAAGTAAAAGATGGGGAAAGAAAAGGTAGACACAGTAAAGAACCAATGAGACTTTGCAAGCTGAAAAATACAATATCCAGAAAGAAAAATAGGCTAAATGAGATTAACAGCAGATTTGACACTGCAGAAGGTCAATGAACTTGAAGATAAAGAAATAGAAATGATCCAAAATGTAATGAGAGAGGAAAAGAAAAAGACAAAATTACAAAATGAACAAAATCTCTGTTATCTATATGATCTCAGATAGTCTAACATGCTTGTTTAAAAGGATGAGTGGATGGATGAGTGGGTGGTTTAGAGAAAAGAATTTCATGATCCAAGATCAGCATGCCCCAGGGAAAATAAGAATCAAGAAAACCACAGTGTGTCAGTTAGTGTCCAACTGGAGGAAAGAAGCTCAACAGTAATATTAACAGGGAAAAGTTTAATGTAAAGACTATTAACTGTATTGGGAATATATTTTATAGAGAATATATTTTAGAGGGAGTCAAACCCCCCTCAATTTGCAAATAAGGAAAGAATACCTAGAGTAAGGAGGCTGTGCTGTGCATTGTTTGTAGTGAAACTGGACGACACCAAGTTTCCATGATTCCTAGTTCAATTCTCTTTAAATAATGTATCACCACCCCAGGGAAGACTCTTTTGCATATAATTTTATTCCATATGAAATGAAGCAAGCATCCTTGCCTTGCTAGTGATCAGTTTAGAAATTGGTAACTTAACATGTGACATTAGATGATACACAATACACAAGTCATTCTAGAAGTCTGTCCACCCCCTAACCCCATTATGCATTTCATTATCATAGTCCCAATTTACTGAGGAAAGGAATTTTCTTCAAATCACTTCCATTCAATGATACTATATTTCAGTTTAAAAGCTTAGACATACTGATAGGTACCATGAAAAAAATACAAATGAATATAGTAGATAAACGTGTGCCAAGCACACATTTGGCCTTGGACTATGACTCGGTGTATTTTTAAAGTATTCTAAAAGCAAAATAATGCTTTTGGGGCTAGCCAGAGCATACTTTTAAACCCTCTGTGCCAAGATCTCTGCAATTCAGCTACTAACTGACAATGGTTGGCAATCATGAATTCGTTCAATCCAAGTATACAAGGGCCCCACGTTCAGTATAATGGCTGGCTCACCCCAATGGTGCAGAGCTAGCAAGAATTCCACTGAAGCTAATAAGCCACATGGCCCTTCTTAGGAGGGGAACAAAAAAAAAAATCAGGGTCTCCTGAATTTATTAACTGTTCTTAATTTACTTTTCCAAGGACCATTCTAAAGTATTCAATGTACAGATCATAAATTTTGAGTCATAAGGAGAATGCCTAGAGTTTTATTCACCTCTTCTAATTTTTCTGCTAGCACAAGTCTACATTTTAATTTGATTGTAAAGGATTAATTGATAGTATGGAAAAATGCAGACATCAAAAGGAACAAGGGGAATTGAATCCTGCACATCTCTTTAGGCTAGAACCTAAGTTAGCAGTTCTACCATTTGTAATATGTGATCCTCATTTAAATGACAGATAATTTTTCAATAAAAACATACTTCATTCTTAGCATCTTTTCTCTCATGTCTATCAAGGAAAGCATTAATTTTGGTTAGGACACATAATTTGCTGCTCTTCAAGATTAGGCCTATTTCTGCTTCATTTTTACATTTTTCAATCTATTTCCGATTCCTGAAAATTCTTACAGAAACAAGTGTTAACTTTATAAGTAGGAGTTTAAAACTTAAAATGCAGATTAATATACTGGGCCACTCAGTAACTATTAAATGAATGAAGGAAACCTCTGAAATACTTTCCACATAAATTTACAACTTATTTGCTAAAACTATTTGATTATACAGAGTTTGAATTCAAATGTGGACATTTGAATATTTCTTGTTAAAAGTCTAAAAACACATTGTTCAATTTTTAGGAATTGTTCATTTTAGGAATGAAGAGTGGAGCTTTACATATGTTGGGATAGAATACAACAATATTCTGCCTTCATAAAGGGAGACATCCAACCATAGTGGAAACAGAACATGTAGAAATAAAATCCACCTGATAACTAGCACAAGAGATTTCACTTATGAGAGCCATAGTTTCCAGAAAGAATAACTTCCACTTCCAATATTAACAAGTTGTGAGCTGAATTTTCCTCTACCACATTTAAATAAGACAGTTCCTCATTTAATGAGTTTGAATAGAAGAACAATAATAAACCTAGAAGAAAGAATATATTTGAAAAACATTCTTGCCTCTAAATATTTCCTATAAAAATATAATTCCTTCCCTTTAAAACATTTATTCTAATAATACTCAAAACATTCATGACATTTCACTATGTGTCTGATTTTATTACACAGTTTAAAAAAAAATGGACTGCAGTCCTGTCTAAAATTCTAGAAGTCAGATCCTGTCTAGAATGGAGTTTAAATCTCAGCAGGATTCTCTTCCTGAGGGAAAAAAAATATTCCTTGTCATTCTTGTCTCAGGTTGGAGGAAAGTGGCCAGGAATTTTCATAGGTAGACTCCTTTGGTCAGCTTACAAGCTTTCTGGAATCAAAATATGCCTTCACTGGACTAAGATGTAAAAGTAATATTTATTCAGTTCTCACATTTGGGGGTAGGTGTTTGCCCCGAAGTAGGAAATGTGAGTGTCTGTCCAAGAGATGTGGGAGTGTCTGCCGTGATTTCCTTTCCAGAGCTTTTCTCTCACTGGGTAGGTGAATCTGGAATTCCTCAGCTTCTTATGAAAATGTTGATGTTTATTCAGACTTTGTGAATCTTGACAATGATGGGCAGATGCCTGAGACCACGGAGGCCCTGGATAGAAGGCTGGCAACCCTCAGAACCACTATTCTGAGGCCTGTCACATATCGCCAAAGATTTAAAACCAGACTGGTCAAAGTTAAGTCCAGATAGAAGACGTGTAAATGTTTAGTCTGAGAGATTTTTTTTTTCCTCTGCCTTTTTCTTTTAACAACTTAAACTTGCCCTTCTAGGTTTGTTAGACCTGCTTGGTCCTGACAAAATGAAGTATAAACTGTTTTTCTAGACTATTTTTGGCCCTACAAAAAGGAAATCTCCTGTCTGATATGAATATGAAAGGAATTTGTAAGTAACCTTGGATAGCTGAAATTGGCCAGAGTGGCTTTACCTTTTAAAAAGATCATCAATTCATTTAAAATACACTGCATGAGACATGGCGATGATTAAAAATACACCACATTTACACATCTTATTCTAATATTCCAGCGTATTCAAATCTCAGGCTTTGTTCCATGATCCCTGAAAAACAGGTGATATCTGTGTGGTAAAGGATAAATAGAGAAAGAAGTATTTGCAGTGGGTGTGAGGATTTCCACTGTGCCTGGATGAGTGTCTTCTCAAAGTCTAATTTATTTATTCAATAGTTATATAAGGCTAGAGTTAAAAAATCAGGTCCCCGCCCCCCCCGCCATTTGTGCATCTACAACTGCAGAAGAATTGGAAAACAAAGCTGCAGGCATTTGTGTTTTCTGTAAAGATTCAGAAAGTCTGAATAAACATCAGCAACTCTATTTTGACATAGTGGCTCAATATAAATGACTCTTGAGCATCGTACCGAGTAGACACATTAGTTCAGCTTTTCAAAGCAAGGGTAAAGGACAGCTCCCAAAGGGAAACTCTACTGTGAAATTGATTTCATAATTCAAGGAATATCTGGGGGGTCAAAGATTTCATGGAAGCACTTGAATTTATCCAACCTTTTGGCATTCCATAATGCCAATCTGACTATATAGGTGTCATAATTAAAAGATGAGGCATAAAATCTGTTTGCTGAAAGACAGACATTCTAACTTACTAAATATCAGTACATCAAGGAGGAAAATGACTGGAACCTCTTATAGTTGCTTACATTGGGCAGCAGCCAAAACAAAACATTCATTATTACTGAGTAAACGTTTGCATATCTAAGCACACTGATTTCCAGATAGAAAGCAGTATAGACTCAGCATCTGGAAAACTTCTAATAATCTTCAAAATCTTGGTTCAATTTTTAATGGTGGACTAACCACAACTATTGAAATGCTTGGACTCCACTTCCACAAAAGATGTTTTGGTGAAGTAAGGCTAGCATCATTGGAACTTCACTTGGGACCTGGCAGTGCTTCTCCCAACAGGTGTTGGAATTACTGCAGAATCAAGGGGGTAATGGTCAAAGGATGCCTAAAGTGAAGTTGATATCAGTCTACTATTCTCCTTGTTGTGCTTGGTGAAATACACAGTCCCACTATCTGCTTGGTAAAAATTTTGATAATGTGAATACATATGTTTACAAGGTTTTATTCATTCCCAAAATAATATCAAATAATTTAATTTCAATATAGAATTGGAATATTGGATATATAATATGGAATTTTTATTAATTGTATTTCTTTGTATATATGTGGTAAAAGTTTCCCCCTTATCTGAAAGTAGAGTATTTACATGAATTGCTTTGTAAGTTAAAGGGCATGAAGTGAAGAAGTAATCACCACTAATATGGAAAAAGTTTTGAGCATTCCCAGGCCCAAAAATAACCTGTCAAATACCAAATAACACATAAAACCTAAAGCACCACTAACATATAGTAAAAACAGGAATGATGTGATAAACACACAACTTGTATAAAGTAGTTCCCTGGTGACTGAGTTTGGCAGTGCCATTGTTGCTGCTTGGGATACATGCTGTGTCTGTAGTAGCTCTCTGCAAAATAAATGCTGAACACTATTCTTGCTTTTCAACGTTTGTAGTAAAGGGAAAATCCTCTTCAAATTTCCCTCAGTTAACTAAAAAGGCACTAATGTAGGTCTTTTGTAAAAGTGAAATGGCAGGATGTGAACTTGCAGAAAGTGAGAGATAACTGAGATAGATGATAGAGTGAGAGAGCAAGAGCAGGAGAGGGAGAGCAGGCAAAAGAGAGAGAGACGAGGCAGAGACAGAAAAAGATCAGGAGAGTCTGACTTTAAGGAATTGGTTTACATGGTGTGGACACTGGCAAGTCTGAAACGGAAAGTTTCTGGAGATAGTAACAGTAATAAGAATAAAATATGACATTCTCTGATAAGCTGATTCTGCTACTTAAACCCTGAAATGAATGCTGGGCAAGTAGTAAATTGTCAGATAGTAAACTGACAGTTCATTTAAGTTGAATCTCTTAGGTATGACATAGCCTCTAGGTTTTTGACCAGAAAAAAATTTCATGTTATGCAGATGTTCACACACATACTATCTAAAGAATGATTTAAATGCAAAACCTTTCTATCAGCCTTTCCTAGGGACTTTCTCTTCACAGAGGATTTACTCTGAATCATCATCAGGCCACTTACCTGGGCTCTGGTTTTCTTTACGATCTGCTCTTAATTTTCTCTTTCAATTCCATTCTCTTGAGGTTACTCCCATCCCACTCCCTTCCTAGGACTCTGTTTTTACTTTATGGAGGAATATCTATGAGGCAGGCCTTCCCTTGCTAATAAGTTACACTTCTCATACACACCACATGCCAAAAATATCTTTTTACCTAATTTTTAATTAGGTAATTTTAATTTTTATTAAATACTCTCACTTTCACCACAGCTTAATTAAAAAAAAAACTGACCTTTTACTTGAGCTTTAAATTCTATCTTCTAAAGTCTATAATTGTACAATATAAGAACATGGATCTGTTGTTATTCAATTGATTGATTTTTTAAATTATAATTATTACAAAACTGTGGTAATATCAAGAGTTTCCCAATGCTTAGGATGAGATTTTTTTTCTATGTTGTTTGCCTCCCTCAAACATAAAGGAAAAAAGAAGTGATTAATTGTATTAGTTTTAATAATAAGATAGCCCCTTTGCCTTTTTTTCCATGACTAATTAGGAATGAACCAATTAGGACATCCAAAAACTGAAGGAAAAAAAGCTAAGTAGATTCTTCTGACACTGCTTTACAGAAATGTTTTATTTCATACCTGATGTTGTTTGGTATGCTATCATCAGGTATGGATGGTGAAATAGCTTTAGTTTCATCTATGTCCAATCTGTTCATAGGTGATTTTGCTGCATCTGTGTAGTTATATCTCTTATTCTATTAATGTAGTTTGTCATGTTTATTTATTTTTGTATGTTGAACCATACTTGCATCCGAGGGAAATATTCCATTTTGTCATGGTACATAGACTGTTTATGTGTTCTTGTATTTGGTTTGTTAGTACTTTGTTGAGATTTGCCGTGTGTGTATTTATCAGGGCTATTGATCTATAGTTTTTCTTGTATTGCCCTTATCTGACTGGTGTCAGGGCAACACTGGTGTCATAGAATGAGTTGGAGGTATCCCTTCCTCTTCAGTCCTTTGGAAGATTTTTTTAAAAGGTTGCCATTAATCCCCCTTGAAACTTGGTAGGATTCACCAATAGACCTGGGTTTTCCTCTCTCTGAGTGGGCCTGAGGCCCCTACAAGAGCGGCTTAGTGAAACCATTCAATATTTTTCTCTTTCTCTCTGGCTTATTTCGCCGAGTATGATCCCCTCTAATTCCAAATGGTTTCACTTATAACAGGAGAGAGACACTTATAAATAGAAAAGAGACACTGGGGGGGGGGGGGGGGGGGGTGGTGGAGGGAGAGGATAAGGGCACAAAATGGAGTAGAAAAGGACACAAGGGACCACGGAGATGGATCATGGGTGAATTGGTGGTGGGTTACCCAAGGGCAATACAAAATGTAAAAGATACAAATAACAATAAAAATAAATATATTTTTTTTAAAAAAAGAGCTGCTTAGTATCCTGGCCTGCCAACTTGGACTTACTCTGCTGCCTCCTGTATGTTTATCAGGCTCCATTATTTTCAAATGATTCTCCTTAGACATGATACCACTAGAAGTGTTATCATTATCTTGGTGTCAAACTTCAGAAGCTACACATAAGTTTTCCTTTGCTCCTAGAACAAAGGTCTGATTAACTATCAGAACCTGTTTGATTCTGAACTGTGAAAATGTAGTTACTGTGACGCTGCTCTGTGAATGCTGTTCCTGCTATTTTGCCCCTCAAACTCACCTCCTTTTTGCCTACATGCATTCTAATATCGGCTGGAGGCATACATTAGTCTCTTCTTGGGAACTGAAGCTACTAAATGGAGCACATCAGAAGCAGAATGAAGATGAGTTGGTGAACAATCCATCAAAAAGTGAAACTGCAACAAAAGCACAAAAAAGATTATCTTTTCTTTAATTCCAGCAATGAGAATATATTTGATGATATTTTGTTGAAAATTTCAAGGGACAGAATGAAAATGCAACACATTTACAGTCCCTTGCCTTTCTTCAACCATTAAATAAACAAGCAACATTTTTCCCTTAAATTTAAAACATATTGATCATTTTTGGATTACAGATTTATTTTATCTGAAAAGCTTCATAATGTAAATCTAAATTCACATATCAATTACACACACACACACACATATACACACACACACACTCCACACATACGATTTTATTCAAGGGCAGATCATCTAAAAAATAAAAGTGGAGACTCCCAAAGAATGTGATTTCTTTCCAAGAAGTCAACTGTGTTCTGATTTCAAATATTGACTTTTTTCTGGAAATCTATTGTTTAAATTGTGCATGCACCAAGTCGGGTTCTCATCTGGAACACTCAAAATCAGGGACATGTTTCTGTACATATTTTTAAGGCTCATTAACATTTTGTTTGAAAGTTGCAATAAATCAACTTAGTTTGAATCACTCCATAAGCTCATATGCCCAGATAAACTTTCCTTTGAATGTAAACCATAAAGATATACTTTCACTTTAATCACATATTTTGTTTCTCATGCAATTTCAAGAGTTCAGTGTGCGTTGACTTGCATCTTTTATTTGTTTTCTCATTCATTTATTAGGCAAACATATATTGGACATCTGCTATGTGGTAGATCCTGCAAAAAGAAGTATGAATATATAAAGATTAATATGATTAAAATTATAAAGCTTTATATTAAGAAAGATTGGTAATTCTCCATGCTCAAAGGGTTCTCAGCAAGCAGAAGAGTTAATATTATCCTACATTCTTATAGGAATTTATAGTTTGCAAAGCATTTTTAATGGCACCCTTACGTACAAATGTCTTCGCAGCAACTTAATGAATTAGGCAAGGTAGTTGTTATGAGCTGTGTTTTAGAGATGGGTAAACTGCATCATTTCTCACTAAGTCCTATTATGGTAATGGTTTTCAAACAAAATACATTGAACCTTACCTGGGAAGATTAAAGAATTACCAGTTTCTGGGCTCCACCTTGAGAGGTTAAGCTTTTATTGGTCTGGTGTGGGGCCTGGGCACAGGTGAACTTTTAGAGTTCATGAGATGATTATAATGTACCACCCAGGGTGAAAGCCACTGCTCTTATATTACTGAGCTTGTTGTTCTCTTTGGACACCATAATGTTTCCTGTCTCTGTGTCTTTGTTCCTTTATTCCTGCACTTATATTGAGATCTCTATCTCTCTGTCTCTCTCTGTCTGTCTGTCTGTCACTCTCTGTCTCTCACACACACACATGCACACACTCAGACACACAGTTCCTAGCCGCAGTTCTTAGCACACTACAGTACATGTTCAGTAGGAACTGAGTAAGAATTTGCTGAACTAACTTCAAGTTGATCACAAAATGTATCAGTTTGTGGTATTGCTTCTACTTCTTTATGGTCCCCTCATCTTCTTCAGCAATGTCAACTAGTTCATTTTTTATTTATTGTTCTTCTAAAAATTTATGTCAAATTTCCTGGGGTGAGACAGGAAAACAATTAAATGGCACTGGATGTTCTACATTGAAAATTATCCCTCTTCACTAATTCTCATGCTTTCGTGTTCCAACTTTCTCTCTCCATGCTGTTTCATAGGAGAGTAGGGATTGACCCTTGACCTGCAGCTGCCCTGCTCAGTCAGCTAAAGTTGCTGTTAGAAACCTCATCAAACCCTCATGAAAATGTGATTTGTCCTAAAAGACCTGATGGATACACCCAGCTGTATCATCAAAATGTGCACTAGCTTAGGCCTTAACTCTGAAATCTGCAACATCCACCCGACACTCAGAGACTTTTTTTCTCAATAATAGATCATCAGTGTGTGTGTGTGTGTGTGTGTGTGTGTGTGTGGTCGGTCACTGTAGCTCTCCCACCTCCAAACCTCCCATAGTCCTCCATCATAGTCCACTGTGCTCTCCTCCCCACTCCCATTTTCTCTCCTCCTGCACCCCACCCCTCTTTTAGATATTTGAGATCTATGATCAACTTTCAATGGTTGGTTTTAAAAGTTGTCTTTGTCTGATACTTTGTTTGGTTTCTCTCTATATTCCACATATATTTTTCTAGTAGAATGTATGTTTTTAGGAACTATAAAATCATGTACTTTTGTTCTTCAAAATATTAATCTATCAGTATTTTTAAATTCTGAAAGTTAATTCCATAGTAGAAATAAAATGTTTATAATGGTTTCTCGGCTTAAACCTAACTGCTTATTTTGTTGTGTATGTCAGTTTTTGTAAATATCAGTAGAATAAAATTTTCAAACATCAACTTTTAACCTATTGATATTTATAATTAGTCGCTTTATCTTACTGATATTTATAAAATTGACAGATGCTATATATATATATATAGTGTATCTCAATATGTGTGTATGCATTTATGTGTGTATATATATATATATACATGTGTATAAAGCACATAATCTTAGTGCCTCTTGTAATATGTGTGTGTGTGTGTGTGTGTGTGTGTGTGTGTGTGTGTGTGTGTATCTAACACATGAGATCGCTTGATTGGAGAACAGACAGATTATTCTCACAGAGTGACTTATCTCCAGTTACGCATAGGGAACCAGAATAATGATTAATTTTCACCTGGGCTTTCAGTGGGATTTACATCAGAGAGCAATACTGAAATTGTGAATCATAGTTTACATAGGGCAGCTGGCATATCTGTCCTTCCCTTTTCCTCTCCACAGAGAGAGGACTTCACCATGGAATGTAGCCAAATTTTCTCTGGGAAATGCCGGGGAAAGGCTCTGGCCTGGAATGTTAGCAAATCTTCTCTGGGAAGATCAGTCTCTAAATCTCTCTAGGGCAATGCACAGTCTCTACCTTCCAGCATGTTTGCTGTTCAATAATAAAGCCTAAAATTGTAAAAAGTATGAAAATACTCATAGACAGTTGTCTCCCACCTAACATGTTGATGATTATTTTTTGTAGATAATTTAGAAGAGAACAACATCCTTACTTTTTCAATGAAACTTGTATTTCAGGAATTTCCACAAATGTAGAAGCTAAGCTAGAAGTAATCGCATACTCAATAGAATATGTGTGTCCACATATACACTCAGTAGTATCACCTGCAGCTAGAGCAGTTTCTCCAAACTTGAGATCCTGGACCAACACATTAGAATAACCTACTAACTGTCTGCCAAATTGTTAATCATTTAGGATTTAGAGGAAAACAAAAGTGAAATGGTTTTCTCTTTTACTAATGCTGCTTTCACAATTCCAGGAAGAATCTCCATTTCCTGTCTCTTTGTGAAATTTCAGTTTCCGTAGTCATTTTCAGTTGTCATAAAGTTCAATCCAATGTATTTATTTCAGAATTTAATCTCGTATACTCTCTTCAGCTCAAGTTTAGCTTTGACCTGAAGACTACAGAATGAGCCTGAAACACTGCCTTTTTTCCCTTTCTGGCCTCTTTCTCTTTTGTCATGTTGGCAACAGAAGGAGAAGTGAATGACCATAAGCAAATGTCTCTTATCTCTTAAGACAGTAGCCTTCCCTGTAAGATGGTCTCGATTTTAATGAACCTCTAGTGGATTCCTTAAGAGGACCCTTGTGGAGACTTCTAACCCTATGGTCATTGCATAGGAGATTTGTTCCACTTGACATTTTCAATCCCATAGCGATCCACCCAACAAACTCTTGCTTCTGGGTTGCCCTTACCTGGAAGACCTTTGTCCTGTCAGTAGGGCTGTGGTACACTCCTGTTCCATTCCTATCCCTTCCTTAAGTCCTTACCTCAACTCTCCAGCTCATATCTCTGCAGTTCCTTCTTTTGGTCAGTCTAACACAGAGCGCATTCAGTAGGTCCCCTCACTAAGCATACATCCTATCAGATAATGAGATGCCAGAATCACAAATGGTTGATCTTTCCAGCCTCTAAAAGTGATTCTTTGGAATCCCTTGATTTGGGGACCATAAAGAAACATTCCATCTCCTCCAGGAAGAGAAAGGAAATGTCCCATCTCTCTTTCAAACACTGGTCATTCTTATATTTCTCTAGTCTGCTCATATAGACTGGTAGCCAAGGTACATGATTTTTGGAGTAAAAGAGTCAGTTTAGTCACCTTTTAATCAGTTTGGTCACCTTTTAATAAGAGCTGAAGAGGTAATGTCCCAGTAAGACTCATTAAATAACCTTATTAGAACATTAGAAAGGCTGATATGTTGTTTACCTCTTATTCACCTAATTGTTCTATATATTGGAATTTCTAATCTTATGCCTTGCTTCTGATGCACATGGATGCTCTCTTTTTACTTTAATCACTGAGTGATCTGCTTCTGCTTTATAAAACCTTCTCAAAACACCTTTCTCATCCTAAACTGAGTAATTAACTTTATACTATAAATGCTAAAAGTGATTCTCACTAAAGAATGATCTAGATGCAAAAGACCATCACAAACTCAGTCCAATTGTCTACATTAACTGATAAAAAATACTGGATTTCAAAAGATGAAATGATTTGTCTAAGGTTACTGAGTTAATTTGTGGCAAAGGTGAATGTATCGTTCTGGCCTTCTGACTTCTAAAAGAAAAAATTCCCCAGTTTATCAGAATGTTCCTCATGCTCAAATCAACATGACCCAATCACAGAATTCATATGAAATGAAAACATCCAACTAACTATACCTTTTGGATGGTGTATTTACTGAGTACTGTGGTCTTAAAGGGACTTGAAATGGAGATATAACCACAAATGATCAAGTGTAGCCACTCAGAAGACTGAGCCATATGTTCTGTGAAGTCAGGAATGCTAACCACTTATGCTGAGTCATGCTTAAATATTGGCACAGTGTATTTGGGATGTACTTGGGAAAGACATCATTGCACAAAAGCATGCATTCAGAAAAGATCACAAGTTTGGCTTAAGACCATAGAAACTTAAGTTTCCGGGCAAAATGTGTCATTTTGCAGCTGTTTCCTGCATCTGTAACAACCTCAACACGTTTAACCAGATTGCGCTGGAGGTGTCAGGATGTAACCTGGGAGTATGCTTCTTGATGACTCCTCTGGGATGCTGAGGAATTTTAGTAAAGCAATCACTAAAATATCTATAATAAGCTATTGTAAGTGGTACTAAGATCAGTGAATCAGTGAAGAACTATAACCCCAAACCATCTTTTCTACAAGAACCAAGTTGAACAAACTGTCAAAACATTTATGAGAAATATACTTTTCTTAGGAAAACTGAGGTGTGCATGTTTTTCAGGAATGTCTTTGGAAATATTTATGGGAGAGTAATTCTAATATCAGGGACAACAAGTACAACTAGAAAACTAATTTCATGAAGTAGTGAATTCAGCATCTAAAAGCAAGGAGACACAGAAGGAAGCAAGTGTGGACTAGGAGAGTTATAGAGTATTTATATACCTAGTGGTAAAGTTCTTCATCCTCACTTCCTTATATGGGTTCATTCATATAATTCAAATTTACTGAGTTCCTAATTTTATCTAATAGTAGGAATATAAGGATATTATGCTAGACCTGTTCTCTACCATTTAGGAATTAATGGCCCATTTGGGGTAAGAATGAGTATACCAATTACTGCAATGCACAACAACATGAATGATAATACCTCTATTATCTTGCTGTGTATCTCTCTGGTTCTCATGTCTCTCCTGCTAGAGATGAAGTTTAGAGAATAGTGATTGTGTTTTATTGATCTTTGAGGCCTTTGGAGTACCTATAAAAAGGCATCACTTTGTGAATGAAGTTTTAAAATTTATGAAAAACGTTTAAGACCATGAAGCCCCTTGGCTCAGAGTCACCCTAAGTGTGAGATAGACAGAACCTATATGGTTACTCGCCCCTTCACAATTTGTGAAAAATGAGGTTAAGTTGATTTCCAGTGTAATGAGTGGCAGAAATGAGGTTAAGACCTGTGTTTCTGTTCTCTATTCTACCAACAATCCTGTGCTGTGTCCTTAGTAAGTGATCATGTGAGGGATGTTGATAGATAGAAATCATGTAAGTGATCCAAATAACTTCCTAATAAAGATGGCATTGAGCTGGAAGTTCAATTTCAGGACTTCTCTATTATTAGCTACATTTTGACTAACTTATTTTTGCTACTTTATTGGTTTTTCTGCATTGTATGTATTAAAAAAGCCTATATTAAGTTTAAAGTTAGTTTCAACTTTTTTTTATAAGTGGGGAATATTTATCCAGATTCCTGTTGGCAGTAAATATTTGATTTGCAAATACTGGGTAGTTGCCCATCTTAAAATTTTAAGACAAATTTTTACAATTGTGGAGCTAGAAGTGACTGTAGAAAAATGTAGTAAAGTCATACTTAACATTTTTACTACCCAGTGGCCTTTTTATGAGGCCCTGATCCATGTTTTTAAATATTTTGCCTATTTTATTTAGTCCAGAGACAAAAAAGACATGGCAGTAGTCCTCAAGGAACTCACAAACTAATGAGAACTATAAACCTGTGAATGAATAAACATATTATTCTGTCTTATTTTTTTTAATCTTTCCGATCCTAATAAATGGTGCCATTGTTCATCCAGATGCCCATGTCTCAAGCCTGTATTTTACTCCCGATTCCTTTTTCTCAAGGCCCACACCCAGTCTGTTAGAAGGCTACCAATTTGATTTCTGCACTTAATTCAGATCTCTATTGAACTATCAACCCCACAGAAACACCTTCTTTGACTTCTGATGCACTGTAATCATGCTCCCCAATCTGTCACTGTCCAGCCCCTGAAACCGCTTTATTTTTATTTATGGCATTGTCACTACATGGAATCTCATTATTTCAACATTTGTTATTTTTATATTGCTAGAATTAAAATGTTTAGAATACTAGATTGCTAATACTAGTATAAAACCATAGTACTATAAAAAATCATGAAGGTAAGGGCCTTGTATTATTCTCTGCTACTAAAATGCCTGACACTCAATAAATATTTGGTTAGAGAAATTGAGTGGACAAATGGATGATTAAATAGATCAATACAAGAAGAATCTGATACTTACAGCAGTGTAATAATAAGAAATGGCTAATTAGACCTAAAGAAAATCTAAATGGCAATGGGCTGGGCTTTAACAAAATGAGTAAAAGAGACCAAGACAGATCAGGTAAGGAGGAGCAGTGCTGGCTAAGGAAAATGACAAAGAGGTGTGAGTGTGCATGGATGTTTCAGTGAGTGGTTAATCTCAGAAGTAGCAAGAGGCAGTTTGTTAGACTACATCAAAAGACCTGTATGCCTGCTAAAGGTTTTGAACTTGCTCTCTGGGTAATAAGGAATAGTAATAAAAACAGAAATACCAAGATCAGATTTCAGGTTTCAGGTGAGTGTTGTTTGAGTGTGCTTTACAAGGGAGAGAAAAGAGTCAAGGAGGCAATTTTGGGTATTTTTATAATACTACCAACTGTGAGTTGAGTACTTAGAATGCGTGTAGCATGGACGTGGCTCCCATTCAGTAAGTTCCCTTTTTGTTTGATAATTGCTTTCTCTGTGCAGAAGTTTTTCAGTTCCATGGAGTCCCATTTTTTATTTTTACTTTTGTTTCCTTGCCACTGAAGTCAAATCCAAAAAGACATCTTTTCTAATTTCTTTTTTTCTATGAATGTGATATTTTTATAAAAGTTAGAAGTAAAATAGAATTTTTGATCACCCATATATATTTGGGGATTTTTTTTTTTTTAATCTAAAATGCTTGAGGTACTTTGTATTGCAGCCAGCACTGGGTAACAGAGGACAAGCAAGCCTTGGTGCCGATGCTCACGATCTACACATACTCTAGTAAATTAATCTTATGTCATCTGGTGGGACATAAATCACTTCCATTCCTCTTCTCTCCTCCTCTTGACATTTTTTATAAGGTTCTTACTGATGGAATCTGGAAACATTTTACCAGACATCACGTACCCTTCATGACCATACAGAAATCTGAGATTTTTCTTTCCTTTGTTATAATCTAGACTATGATGTGAATTTCAGCCAGTAACATAATCACAATTTGTTACCACCACACCTTGCCTCTATATAAGCAAATATACAAAGTAAAACATGTTCATCTGCCTTCAAACTTACATTCATTTAAAAAAAAAAAGTTATTTCTGGCCTCATGAGAGAAAAATCACCAAGATGGCAGAAGCTCAGCCTTGTCACCATTCTAACCTTTGAAGAATTGTTAAACCATTGATTTGCGGATCTTGAGAAATATTAATGAATTTTGATAGAGGGAAAAATACCATCAATCACTAATTTGCTCAATTTTGTTAGCCAACTTCTTTCACCCCCTACAGACCAGAAGTTACTCCAAGAGGACTAGGGAAATGTGAATATATAACCTCCGGTCTCAAAACCACATTCCCTGGCAGCCATTATGGGTTTGTTTTAAACCCTACGCACTAGCAATCTCTATCTTGGAAAATCCTGCCTGGGCATCAATCAAGCAGCAGGAGATGGTCTCTGGTTAAGCAGACCCTTGAAAGAGAAATCAAGAACCCTAACTGCATCCTGCTTCTGCCCACATTTGGGACCTTCTCAGACTCAGTGAAGGCTGAAATCAACTGCCAAGAAAAGCCTTCAGGGTTCAATTAAGAGCAATGAGATGCTGGAAAATACTTAACAAAAACCAATCTCCCAAACCAGCATAGAATGTGAAAATTCTGGACACTGTGGGCAATATATTTTGCCAGATCCTTTGATTGTTTGCTGTATAATTGGGACTTCTTCAACAAAAAAAGTTTGGCCCTTTTTAAAGTAGTAATGTATCAAGTCTCCTAAAATCTACCCTGAATAACCCTGCTTTGTAGAAGGACAGGAATTATTTTTTAAAAGAAATACATAGCTACTGAACAAATATACCAAACCCATGGCTTAAAGACACAATTGCAGGGATAGCTACTATTAGTAGTTCATCATTTTTTCTCAGAACAGACTTGAATTAACTGAAAAGCCCAACCTCCTACTTCTTTATGAAACCACCAGTCGCAGTGAGTGGTAACGCCAGCCCTAACATGATACACCCCCATCAGAGTGAATGTAATCTCTTGCATTCCAACATGGCTTGAAGAGTCTCAGATATTTTTTTCTTCTACTGGTTCATTTGATCCTTAACTGAAAGGTATGATGGCAGAGACTAATAAATGATTCTCGAACTTCTGATACCCTTTCAAGCAAAATAACCTATCACGAGGGAGGTAAAAACTGAAAAAAGTTCCTCTCAATTTAATTTTGACAGTACATTTATAACAATATCAAGAGATTCTATGTTCTTATTTGTGTACTCTCGGAATCATACCAGGATAGATAACTATCTGTGAAAACTGCTAAAATAATAGATTCAGGTTTTGAAAAGAAAAACCCTTATATTTGTATCCATTGAAGAACAAAATAGAATTATTTCCTTCAAAAAGAGCATATTTTTTAGAGTTGGGCAGATGCTCACCTGTGAGTAATAGTGGAAGCATAGTCTTTTCTGGAATTGGCCTTGAGCCTATTTTAAGATTTAAGATCCCTTCCATCCCCAAAAGTTAGGATTCATTGACTTTGTTTTCTTCAGTTCAGTAGGAAGGTCTTTATTTTCAGTGTTGCACTTCTCAGAGATATTTTGATTCTGAAATGTATTAAAGACTGAATTTACCTAAAAGCTGACTAGGTTAACCATGATACTATCTATCAAGTGCAGAAATTAATTGGGCCTAACCAGAAACTCACTCTAAGAATGATTAATGTGACTTCCACCCTTTCCCACTTCCTCTCTGAGGACTGACGTGAAAAGCAAGACCACACTGAGGTCTAAACAAACAAAAACTTTCTTCCTTCATTCCACTTTTCAACATCATAGTTTTTGTAATGTATTGATTAAAAGCTTTTTAATCATACTTAAAGTGATGTCTTGAATAATATTTTCCAACCTCTGAGTTAAGCTCTTTTCTTCCAAGAGTTACTAACTGAACAGCCAGACTATAGTAAACCAACAACTTGTGCTTTACATGGAAGTAGAGTTGGAATGTACACTGAGTCAGACTTGACTAACCAGATTAATGAAATTAGGTACAGATGTGGGATTTTAAGCATTCATATTTTTCAAAGACATATAGTATGTCTTTCATCTCTTATTTGAAAGGTTTCCTAGGAATACTCCTTGTTAAATCATGTGAGATGTAATTGGTCCAGGGCGCGTACTTCTATCGTTTCTTTTTGACCAAAGCCTCTTCAATATACCTCATAAGAGATAATAATAAAGGGCATATGAGGGTAAGTGGAACTAAACAAAGGCTTCACATAACACACCAAGATCACCAGTCATAAAAGTTTTTCAATCTTAATGTCCTATAGGTAAGTTGAGAAGTTTTGTTTCAGAGAAGAAAAAATTCACCTTTGTTATATTTCTTAATTGCAATATGCTTCTGTATAGTTTAGGTATGTCTGTGCAAGCCCCCCCAAAAAAAATTACTCCATAGAAAATACCAAAATCCATTTTATCCTCTCAAATTCATCCCTGAACCAAACTATAAATATTGAACCCTGAGGTAGTTTATCTGGAAAGGAATATTTAAAGGCATATAAACTGTATCCCATTTCATTCTTTCAGAAGAGTGTGACTCAGAGCAATTTGAATAATCTAGTTAATTGTCATTTGCACACGATACATGCAATAGCATCTCCGCTCTATTTTTCTCCCTCCCACGTTTCATGGTCTGTAACTATTTTTAAAATATTTCCAATATATAAGAAAGGGGGGGAAATAGAAAAGATGAGTCCAAGGAGTCGCATGACTGTATTTTTACACTGTTTCGTACCTGATCCACTGCAGTTACAATGAGTATACATATTCTCACTGCTCTATTAGTCAGTATCGTACTATATTGCCTAAAGCTGGAAATATTTCCAATTACAAAACCTAATGTTGAATAAGAACTAATGAAGATAAATAATTAAATGTTCTGTTATATTGACTTGGATTAGAGATATTTCTAATTTTACAATCTAATATTGAAAAAAAATAATAATAAGAGATGCTTTAAACCCTTCCTGAATATAAAAGTAGAATAGTAGATGAACTGTGAAACTTACTCTGAGATTAAGTCCAAAGTGAGTCATTTTTTAACCCATATAAATGCTTGCCCACTCCATTTTTAAAGGTCTCTGAATTTTTTTATTTAAAAGGCAGGGGTTCAAAATAATTTATACCATTACTTAAATTTCTCAAAGTGTTCCAAAGGTTATTCCATTCATGATATATAACAAAATGTTCCTAAAATTCTTCTTTACCTAACTTTCTCCCAACAAACCACACCAAACAAATTGAGTTGCCCAGATTTCCTTTAGTCATTCTGTAAAACACCCCAAAACTCTCCTTCAAAACACAATAATCCATACTTTATCTCCTTTGGCCTTCTCAAGTCTATTCTTTCCCCCATAAATAGAATGCTATACACAGTACTGGTGCAAGTTTAACCTTTAAACATTTGTAAAGCAATTTCTGAATCCCATTACAAGTCTGCCTGAAGAAGATTGTCTACTGACTGCTGAAACAAACTCCTATTCAACCTTTCTATTTGGTCCCCACAATCCTATGGAAATTAAAACCAAGCATTTTCAACTCACACTACTGGCACTGACTGTGTAAGGCTTGAATTTCAGAGTTTCAAAACAAGGATTTGGTGCCAGCTTGTCCCATGGCAGGAAGAAAAGCAAATGAAGCAACAGAGACGTGCCAGTTTTAATTTGATTTCCGGCTCAGCAACCCAACCCCGGTATGAAAATAAAGCCCAAAACCAAATCCCTCTTGCAGTAACCAACAAAAAATTCTCTCTCTCACTTCTCCCCAAAAAGAAGTCTTCAAAATTCTTCCAAACCCAAATGGTAAATGTAATCAACTTCTCAGGAGGAGGGTTGTGAATCACTGTCTTTTCAAGACTACAGCATGGTGGGGACACATGGCCTCTGTGGCTAAGTATATGTGTGGGTATGGAAAGGAACAAAAGGAGCTAAGCTTTGACCTGGAATATGAAACTTTAATCCTGAGGACAGAATTTGTATCTAATTGAATCTAACAGCTTTAGCAGGGCCTATTGGGTAAGAAATGCTTTCACTTGTACCCAGTGCCTCCATAATTGATTTAACATGCATTGGGATGGGCGCAAAAAGTCCTGAATCCTGAACTTGGTCTGGTTAGCCAAAACAGAAACACCAACACAGGATACAACGCAATGCTGTCAAGTCCAAAACATACAGGACATAGGGAAAATTAAGGAAACACAATTAAGGATTTATCCTGCCTTTGGGGCAGGATAAAAGATGTGTGCTAATTTCCAAATAACGGGGTCTTTTCATTTTACGTGCAAATATTTTCTTAACAAAAATTCCAAGAACTAAACTAACTTCATTTTACAGTAACTTCTTATGTGAAATGTGTTTACAGGAGGAAATGAGGAAATAGCGCATAATTGAAAAAGAATGGTTATTTAGATGAGTTGTGATAAGTAAATTTGAGCTACCTGTTAGTCATAGATGTTGATGTGATAAATGTTCATCAGCCCCAGGACTCCATCTTGCTGAGAAGAGTCTCCTTATATTCTTTTGATTTAAATGCACTTTACAGAATGTTCTCACTTAACTTTCATTAACGCCTGCTCTTAATCACTTTCACCCATAGATCATGACTTAAGGGGACCCTCATGGTTAGAGTCTTCACTTGGCAGGAATAAGTGGGTAATTCAGAGTTGGGAGATGACTTAAGCATTGGTTAAAAAAAATCTACAGCAAACCAATCAAGATTACACTAGTAAAGAGAATTTCTCAGGAATCACACTTATTACTACTTTAATTCTGTGCTCATCAGAAATAGGCCAGTGAACTTTTTGAACGCTTGATATAAGTAAAATGAACAAAACTTTTACAAGACCATAATTAGTACAAAAGAATGTATGCTAATTAATCTTCTTAATTAATAATTCCTTTTTATTGTCACCAAAACATTCTTCAGAGTTGTAGAATGATGCAGTGTCCTTGATTTTAAAATATGTATATGCATGTAAACTTACCATCTGAATTTAACATGTATCTATTATATATGGTGCCACATATATCTATTATATTTTTATTCTAGCGATCATTTTAATGCTTTCGTTTTCTCATTAAAGCTAAAGTATTTTAAATAATCCTGTATATCATGGCTTTTCACCCAATATATTTTAGCCTGCATTTCTAAAAGTTCAAAAAAATGATGACAGTTCCACCCTTGAAATTTTAATAACAAAACATTTAAAACAAGCAAAAATAAAGGATGTCTATGTAACAACCACCAAGATAAAATATATGTCATTATTTGACTTTATTTTACTTCAGTTAGGGTTTTGTTAAATTCCTTTCTGAAGAAATAAAACATTGTAAGCACAGTCAAGTTCCTCCTTTTTCAGTAGCTTTCTAAGTATACACTGTCTCCCAACCATGATATTTAAATGCTTTATAAACCAGTATACACCAAATTTTCATACAACTTCTACAATTATTTTAATTCAATTAAACAAAGCCTCTGTTAATTATAATCTTCGTCCTTGGGTCACTTCTCGACATTTTCTAGAAGAATTACATTGTGTCATCAGACTTAGTTTTAAATTATTGCACATTATCTGAAATTTTCAGGTTGTGCCTTGTGATCCCATATGCTTGAGCACCATAATCTCTCTGGAAGACATACAAATAGAGATTAAATTAGTTTATAATACTATTAATCCAGAGAAACTGCGCATGTCCTTTTCCCATAAAAATTTAGATACATTTAATATGTCTTGCTTGAAAGTTAAGGTAAACTGAATGTGTCTAATTTATTTAATCAGGAGGTTTACACCAAACCTGTTCTTTTTAACTGCCTCACCTTCCTATCTGTCTATTCATACATTCTGCTCATTTGACCACTAGAACACAAAAAAAGGGGAAAAGATCTGCAATATGTATGTAGTCTACTAAACATGCAAACTCATATGTTAGGCCACAAAACAAGTCTTAATAAATGTTGGAAGTCTGAAATCACATCAAGTATCTTTTGCCTACCACAAAGAATAAAATAGGAAAATGTACAACTATGTGGAGATTATACAACATGCTACTAAATAGCTGACGGGTTAAAGAAGGAATCAAAAGGACATTACTGGATAAAAATAGAGTAATGGAACAGAATAGAAAGCACAGAAATAAACCCTCCCATATCTTGACAACTAATATTTGAAACAGAATACTCAATGGAGAAATGACAGTCTAGGCAGTAAATGCTCTGGGAAACTGGGCAATGCATGCAAAAGAATGTAACTGGACTGCCTACATACACCACACACAAAAATCATCTCAAAGTGGATTAAAGACTTGAAAATAAGACCTGCAATCATAAAACTCCTAGAAGAAAAGATAGGGGATAAGCTCCTTGATGGCTGTCTTGTCACTAATTTTTTGGATTTTACACCAAAGCACAAGAGCAAAAGCAAAAATGAACAAGCAAGACTACATCAAACAAAAAGCTTCCATACAGCAAAAGAAATATCAACAAATGAAAAGAAAACCTATGAAATTGGAGAAAATATTTGCACATCATGTATCTAATAAAGCGTTAGTATCCAAAATATATAAAGAACACACACACAGAGCTTATTTAAAAATGGGCAGAGGGTGTGGTTTGGTAACATACATTTGAAGAGGTGTGAACCTGTACCCCCACAATATATACAGGGTTGTAAACCAATGGTACCTCAATTAAAATAACTTAACATAAAAGATTGACCAGAGGAATTGATTAGAAATTCTCCAAAGATATACACATGCAAACAGTTACATGAAAAGATGCTCAACCTCACTACTATTTGGGAAAGGAGTATCAAAGCCATAATGATAAATCACTTCTCATCTGTTAGAATGGCTATTACCAAAATGACAAAAGGTAAGTGCTGAGGAGGAAGAAAAGCGATAACTTGTGCTTTGTTGGTGTGAATATAAATTAAGGCAGCCACTAAGGAATCATTATGGGAGATTCAGCAAAACATTAAATAGAATTACCACATGATCCAGCAAGCCAATTTCTGGGTATATATCCAAAGAAAATAAAAACCAAAATCTCAAAGACATATCTGTACCTCCCATGGTCATCATAACATTATTCATAATAGCCAAGATACGGAAACAACCTGTTTCATCAGCACATGAATGGGTAAAATGAGGTGGTATATACATATAGAACACTATTTGACCATTAGGAAAAAATGGAAACCCTGCCCTTTCCAAGTGCATGGATTGCTTGTGAGGGCATTTTGTTACATGAACTAAGTTATAGAAAGACAAATCACTGTGTAATATCACTTAAATGTGGAATCTAAAAAAGTTGAACTTGTGGAGATAGATTAAAATGGTAGTTACAGGTTTGGAAGGTAGGGAGATGTTGGTTTAAAAATACAAATATAGTTGTTGATCCTGCTTATATTTTTTCCAGCTTCATTGAAGCATAATGGACACATAAAAGTTGTATATTTTTAAGGTGTAAAAGAAAAAAAAGAACAAAAGTAGTTAAAGTCTTGTGACAATAAAACTATAATCTTTGGGGGAAAAGTACAAACATACGTTATAAGATGAATTAATTCTAGGGATCTAATGTACAGCATAGTGGTAGTTGTTAATAATACTGTACTGTGTACTTGAAAGTTGCTAAAAGAGTAGACCTTAAATGTTCTCATCATAAAAAAGAAATAGTAATTATATGGTGTGATGTAAGTATTAGTTTATACTATGGTGAAAATCATTTTACAGTATGTGAGTATCAAAATTAACATATTGTATACCATAAACTTACACAGGTTATATGTCAGTTATATCTCAAAAATCTAGGGAGGAAAGCTTAAGAAACTTAATCTGAAGACAATGGTTTTCAACTTTCATGCCCCTATTAAAAAATATCCTTAGCAGGTGGATCACATTAATCTTTAGCCTCACTGATATTAAAAACTACTGTAGTAGAGTACTGGGCATATCTACATAAATAAATGTAAAACATTTTTCTACGTGACATACTCAAGCATCTATAGGGCAGGTCTGAAAATAATCCTTAACCATGTTTTAAAAATGAATTTCTCTAAGGTAAGGTTGGAGAAAATAGGCGTCTCAAACAAAATTTAGAAGAAATAAAATTAAAGTAATTCAGATTCTGCAGACAAAACATTCAGACTAAGTGCCCTCCCGACTGCTCTGGACTTCCAGCTGTTTTTGGATACCTATCCCACGGCTTCACATAATTTTTTCCAATGGAATAATTCCACAAGGACAAAATTAGAAATGTATTTATTATTTTCCTTGGAATATTTTTTTTTCATAAAATAAAGCTGAGCCACTTTTAAGAGCAGCATGTACCACAAGCAAAAAGCTCAGACCACAAAACTGTTTAGGAAGGACTCTGTTTTTTAATGAAATTTAAATTCCTCTCAAATGAGAATACCTTTCTTTTGTGTGACAGGCTGTTATTCAGCCAACCTCTAGAGAGGTTTGGAAGGGTCAGAAGATCATCTCTACCCTGAAGCTGATTTTATCTCTTGATTACCAAGGCACCACAGACAAGGAGAAAAAAAGGCATTATTTACATTCAGGAGAACTAGTTTATATGAGATTCCACAGGAGAATTTTAGGAAACCATCCACTTCCATTCTTCTATATACTTCATATCTTTTTATTTTCAAGAAAAATTCAAAGTTTTTTTTAAGATTTATTTACTTATGCGTATAAGAACTGGGGCTTAGGCCAGAGGTGAGGGTGTGGGGGTGTCAGAGGATTCACCAGAGACAGAGTGGGGAGCAGAACAAAAAGATCTACTGAAATACACTGCTGAGGGGAGCAGTAGGCAAGACAGGAGATGTCTGCTGCTCCTTGGCCAGGGATAGAACTCATACCTCATGCCACAGTGGCTGGCACTAGCTTGATAACGCTGAGACTTGAACCCCTGTGCCACCAGAGAGGCCCCTTAAAGATATTTTTAAAGTTATTTATTTGTTATAGCCATAGGTTACAGGATCGTATTTTCTTAAGAAATGTTTCATACTGTTCTGTAAATTAGGAATTTTTTATTAAGTTGTTTGAAAGTCAGGGATTTTAAGTTTTCTTCTCTAGGAGGACCTTCAATTCCCTGTATAACGCTTTCCTGAAACAGATTTGAGTACCAAATGCCTGAAATTTGATCAGTGGACATCTATAGTACAATGCAGGCTCTAATTCATTGGCATCCTTACTAACCCTAAGTATTGTCAGTCAGCTTAAACTTGCTAATTGCAGTATTAATTATTTCTTCTGATCTGAATTTACATTTCCCTAATTACAATGAGGGTTAGCATCTTGTCTTATAATGTATATAGGACACTTCTATTTGTTCTTTTGTAAAATATCTATTCAAGCCTTTTAACTTACTCTATTTCGTTGTCTTATTACAAGTGTTTTTATTTATGAAAGTTCATTATGTATTTTAGATAATGGTGGACAATAATAAGAAGCACATTCTCAAATCCTGATGCCACCATTTACTGAGAACAGAATGTGGTTGTCTACCTCAAAGTGCAATGCAACCATCCTCATTCTGGATACTAATATTTTGTCCATTTTATATTTAACAAATATGTTCTTAAAAGTTTGTGGCCCACATTTTTGCTGTATTTATAGTGCCTTCTGATGCACATAAATTCTGAATTTTAATGTTCCCCACTCACCTTTTTTTTTTAACCATTGCTGGTTTTGTGTGGTTTGAGAAATCCTTCCCTGCATACATGTAAAAATACTCTTACACGTCCTTAAAACAGTGTAAAGTTTTGCATTTCACATTCAGCTCTTTTAATCACTCTCGAATTGTGTGTTTGTGTGCAATTCTAGAATCCAATTCTATTTTTTCTGTATGTAAATAGTTCGTCATTTAGATGTCATCAGTTAGATGTCAAGATGCCTCTTTATCAATTTTTCAAAAGGACTGAATATGTTTCTGGTTCTCTGGTCTGTTCAGGTCACTGTGTGCATCCTTGCCCCAACAAAACACCACCTCGATTCCAACATGTCTATTTTATGATAAAGATTAATATCTGGAAGCATAAGTCTCCCCTCTTTTTCCTGTAGCTGCCGTGTCTTGGCTGTCTTGGACATTTGCTTTTCCTTATATATTTGGAACAGTTAATCAAGCTCCTCAAAACAAGTTCAGTTTTTGAGATGTGTGTAGAATTTATAGATTAATTAGGAGAAAATTGGTATCTTTATTTTGAAGTTTTAACATTTTTTTCTGTAATGGTCTTAAATTGTTTCTTGGAATTATTAATATTTCTGTTTTTCTTATTACTATTGTCAATTATTTCTGTTTTTAAATATGTTTTCAGTTTGTACTGCTACAAAGAAATGCATTTCATTTTCTATATTTTCCTATGTCCAATTACTTTGTGGATTCTAACAGCTTGTTATATTCTATGTAGTTGATCACGTCATTTGGAAATAATAGTTTATCCTTCTTTTTGCTTCCTTGTCTTATTGTACTAACTAGGATACACTGTACCATGTTAAATGGAAATAGTGAGAGTGAGCACTTTTTGCTGCTTAAGTCTTTTACTCTATTTTGACAAGAAAAAAAATCTAATCTATTGACACTCTAAATCAGAAGCAAATTGAGAACTCATGTATTGGATAAGTAACTAGAAAGTTACAGTGAAAATCAGTTGGCAGAGCGGCTTCCCTGGTGGCACTACAGGTTCAGCACAGCACTATGAAGCTCTCCAGAGCCACTGTAGCATGAGTTCAATAACCGGCCAGGGAGATTCCCACATGGCGCAGCAGACCTCTCCTGCCTCGCCCACTGCCCCCTTCAGCAGTGTACTTTAGTCGATCTGTCTGTTCTGCTCCCCATTCTGTCTCTGGTGAACCCTCTCACCACCCCACACCTCTGGCCTGCACACCTCTTTTGTACGCATAAATAAATAAATCTTTAAAAAAAAAATCTGTTGGCAGAGACAGAAAAGGATGATTTTTTTTTTTTACAGTAGCTGCTGAGAATGTCCCAATGTAGCATCCAATATGATAATTGATGATTACTGCTTTGTCTTTCTTTACCTTTGTTCTTTGTTGGTTTCTCCTCCTCTGATAATCCTTTGATCATTGGACTTTCTAAGGCTTGTACCATTCTCTAGTCGAACATTCTCCCTAGGTGACCCTATCAGTCTTGTGGCTTTAATCCTACCTGTATGCCCCAGACTCCTAAATATCTATCTCTAGCTCTAAATTCATTTGACTTGTAGATTGAATTATTTAATTCACATCTCTTTTGATGTCACATGGACATCTTATTTAATACCTCCCATCTCTCATAACCTCAGCATATACTATTCCCACTCAACAAGTTTTCAAGTAAAGATATCTAGGAATTATTCTTAATTTCTGTATTTTTAGACCCTCTTTTGGCTACTTAAACATCAAATCCTATGACCCCATCTTCAAAACCATATGACTCTGTCTACCTCACTCCATCTTAACAGTCATCATCTTAAGCCAAGTACCGTCCTTGCTCTCCTGGACAGCTTCCAGAAACTCCATACCAGATTTCTGGCTTACATTCTAGGTCTTCTATTATCCATTCTCTTCTCAGGGACCATCAAGCTTTCTTAAATATTATATCAGATCATGTAAATCTCTGCTTAAAATTCACCAATGATTTTTCATCATATTAAAATAAAACTTAAAACCATTACTACAGCCTGTAAGTCATATAAAATCAAGATTCCAATGTCTTACCAATCCATCTCTTCTTTTTTGCAGTTAGTCTTCAAAGCATCACCGTTGGGCTTCTTCCTTCAATATTTTCTTGAAGGGGCTCATTAAGTTCCCAGTATCTTTCTTGTTGCCAACTCCTAGGACATTTTCTCATCCTTTTCAGTATTATTTGGTGCTGTTTGATTGCTCAGTATTTCTTATTTTTAAAAGAAATATTTATTCATGCAAGAACTGAGGTATAGGCCAGAGGTGTGGGGTGTGAGAGAATTCATCAGAGACAGAGTGGAGAGCAGAACAGGCAGATCTACTGAAGTATACTGCTGAGGGGAGCAGTGGGTGAGGCAGGAGAGGTCTACTGAGCCTTGTGGGAAGCTCCCTGGCCAGGGATCAAACTCTTGCTGCAGTGTCTGCGGATAGCTTCATAGTGCTGAGACTTAACCAGTTGCGCCACCAGGGAGGCCCCCAATGTCCTTTTTGTTGTCAGCCTCTATAACTCACCCTTCATTCACTATGCTTTAGTCACCACATTTCATCTTATTACTACATTTCAAACATGTCATGTTTGTACCCATATTGGAGCTTTCTGTTGTGATTTCCTAGAATACTCTTTACCCTGACTCAAGTCTAAATTTATTTATTTATTTTTTTTTTTAAAAGATTTATTTTTTTTATTTATACATACAAGCTGGGGTACAGGCCAGAGGCGTGGGGCGGCGAGAGGGTTCACCAGAGACAGAGCGGGGAGCAGAACAGGCAGACCAGAAATACACTGCTGAGGGGAGCAGCGGGCGAGGCAGGAGAGGCCTACCGCACCATGTGGGACTCTCCCCGGCCGGGCGTCGAACTCGCGTCGCCGCTGCCGACAGCTCCACAGCGCAGCGCCCAACCGCTGCGCCACCGGGGAGGCCCC